>JAODAL010004346.1:0-158180 GCA_025379985.1 Phyllomedusa bahiana | reverse complement strand
AAGAAAAAGGGGCTACCCTTTGTTCCCCTGGGTTCCATAAGCTTTGGCGTTTATAACCATGGTTAGTTTACAGGATGTTCTTCCTTGGACCCTAATTGTAAGTTACTAACCACTGCTAGAGAGGGGCGAATCGATTCTAACGAAGTGGAATTCGTTTAGAATTTCAGGAAAACTTCGGTTCTGAACGAAGTCGAAGTTTGGGGTGCTTCGGGTGAACGAAGTGTGCTTTTGATTGATAAAATGGCTGCGAGCACATGGCGTTACATGGGGCAAAGCACTCTGGAAGGAAGAAGGGCATAGCCTACATGACATGTGCAGAGATTAAGCCAATATAAGTCCGGGCGCGACGCTGGCAGCTCACACTCCTCTCACTGTACAGATTAGGGAAGGTGCTGCCACGGGGGTGTCTCAGCTTGTCTCAGAGACTGCTTCTCTTAACGTTCTATTTCTGATTTTGTGGGGTATTGGATCTGAAGTCCAGTGTGTGCCCAGTGCAGCTGCATATACATATTAATGCTATCTGCTCACAGCACATTGAATATCCAAGGGGGATCAAGCTTGTTCGGTTGTATTCATTAAAGAAACAGCGTTTTTACAATACAAATACCACTTCATTTTGTGGCTGCTCAATTCTTTGCGCAATTTACATCCAGGGGTTAATTAAGCGTTGTTCTGCTGTTGTGGTGATTAAAAGAAACCGTCTTTTTCACCGCCAAAAAAAGACATTTTTCCTGTAGCTAATTCACAAGCGAAGGTTGATTCCAATTTTTTTTGTTGTGTAGCGTAAAAAACAACGCCATTGTAACACGTACAAAGCTCTTTAGTTTGTGGTTGCTCAATTGTTTGGCGCATTTTACACCCAAAGGGGTTAATTAAGCGTTGTTTTGCTGCTGTGGTGACTAAAATTAAACTGTCTTTCACCGCAAAAAAAAATAAATTTTCCTGTAGCTAATTCACAAGCAAAGGGTTAATTACAATTTTTTTCTCTTGTTGTGTAGCGTAAAAAAACGCCATTGTAAACACGTTTACAAAGCTAGTGTTTTGTGGTGCTCAATTGTTTTGGCGCAATTTAATCCAGGGGGGTTTAAATTTAAACGTTGTTTTTTGCAGTGGTGACTAAAAAAACCGTCTTTCACCGCCAAAAAAACATTTTTCCTGTAGCATAATTCACAAGCGAAGGTTAATTACAATTTTTTCTCTTGTTGTGTGGCGTTGTAATACACGCAATTGTAACACGCTACAAAGCTCTAGTTTTGGTTGCTCAATTCTTTTGCGCAATTTACATCCAGGGTTGTACTCAGTAAAAGAAACTTTGTTTTTTCACCGCCACAGAAGAAATTTCTGTAGCAATAATTCATATCGAAGGTTAATTAAGCCTGTTTGTGCTTTTATATTCAGTAAAATACACAGAGTTTTTAAATCGGCACATACAAACAATTTTTCCTGCCCATTTGTGGAGCGCAATTTATATCCAAGGGTTACCAAGCTTCTTAGTGGGTTCTTTTGATGTCAAATACAGGGTGTGTATTATCATATACAAATATCTTCATCAAACAGTGTCTGTACATTTTAGAACAAACAGTATGTCAGACAGAGAGGTGGCAGGCTCTTCACCTGCGAGTGGCAGAGGTACAAACATTCTGGAGCAGGCCCTGGTCGCAGCAAGCAAGGGGACGTCGCAGCAGGGGTCACTTGGTGAGGCCACAACTGCCGCTGTCATCTAGCGGCCGTGTGTTGTTCAGCAACCCAATGGTTCTTGATTGGTTGACTAGGTCATCACTTCTCCCAGATGACATCTGACAACCCCAGCCAAGAGTTGGTGGGAATGTCAGACACAACCCTTAGTTGGCATGGCCCAGGAGCGGGTCAGCGGCCCTCACCTGTCCTCAACCCGCCTCTGTCCCATCCGGTTCCCTCAGCCAGAGATCTACTATGTGGTCTGGGCTCAGCCCACTATATAGCGAGGATGAACAATTTGAGGAGTGCAGTCAGCAGCTACTTGGCAGCGAAGAAATGGGGCCAATATCCCTGCTTCTTGCAGTAGGCGGCAAAGTATAGATGTTGAGAGTGGCATGGGAGGTCATGTTGTGAGGGGTCAGCCTCTGCATACCAAGACCGGTGATGAGGACACAAATAGATGATGATGTAGCCGACCGCACTTGGGAGCCGGGTGAGGCAAGGGCTTCATCATCGTCAGGAGAAGAGGGCGTCAGCTTGCGCGTCAGGCAGCGCCGCAGCCAGCAAGTGGGTTGTGTGGCCGTGAGTCAGCAGGATAGCAGCAGTGTGAGGTCGGGAGCCAAGCGGCCACGGGGTAAAAAACCCGCTTCGCAGGTCCAAGAAAGTAGCGGCACAGCAACTCAGCGAGGCAGCGGCGGCAGTAGTCACTCAGTGCGGAGCGTTGGCGTAATAATCGATACTCGGCGGTGTGGCAGTTCTTTGCTAAGACACGGAGGAGCGAATATGGGTATATGTAGAATCTGTAGGCAGAAAGTGAAGCGTGGCCAGGGAGCTAACGTTGGCACCACGGCCTGCGTCAAACACATGCAGCGGTCAACCATCCGGTGGCCTGGGAAACGTGGCTCAGATGTGGTGGTCCATCCTGCCGCCGCAGCAACAGCACACAGCGCCCAGTGGCAGCATGCCATTGCAGCCAGTCAAGGCTCCACCACCTCTGCAGAAAGGAGCTGTTTCTCTTTGCGCTGGTCCAGACGCTCCTGCTCCTCGCTCCTCGCAACTCATGGCGCCAGCAGTCGTTCAGCGAGGCGATTGCAAAGAGACAACAGTATGCGTCCAACCATCCTAAGGTGCAGCAGCTGACCGTGCTCCTGTCCAAGTTGTTGGTGCTGCAGTCCCTCCCTTTCCAAATGGTGGACTTGCACGGTCAGAGAACTAATGGCTTGTGCCGAGCCGAGATGGAGAGTTCCAAGCCGTAATTTATTTTCCAAAAAGGCAGTACCAGCATTTCATAAATATGTAGAACAGAAGGTGGGCCAGTCCTTGAGCTTATCGGTTTGTTCCAAGGTGCACGGCAGCACGACGTCTGGAGCTGTAACTAGGTCAAGGGCCAGTACATGTCCTTTACGGCCCACTGGGTGAATGTGCTTCGGCTCAGGCACACCAACAACTTGGACAGGATGACGCCGCTTTCTCCTCCACGTTGTCAAACTGCGGCTCCTGCGCCAATGTCCGCCTCCTCCTCCCACCACCACCACCATCTCAGCCTCCACATGTACTGCTCCATCATAGCACATGTGTAGGGCACAGCGGTGTCACGCAGTTCTACACCTGGCTTGCCTCGGCGAACGAAGTCACACAGGGGAGGAACTGCTCCGGTCATGCAGCAAGAAATCGATGTGTGGCTTTCTCCGCGCCACTGCAAATCGGAACCATGGTGAGGACAATGGGAGGAACATGGTGTCCGCTGCTGCACCGAGGAGGGAAGGTCCATGCGCCCTGCATGGCGCAGTGTTCAATCTGGTTGTGAAAAGGTTCCTGAAGTCTTCCACCGATCTTCAGAAGATTCTGAAAATGGACAGGAAAAATGTGCATGCACTTCATCCATTCCTACAAAAACCAGGAACACCTCCTCGAGTTGCAGCGGCAGAACGGCCTCCCCAACACACTCTGATATGCGATGTTTCCACCCGTTGGAATTCTAGCTTGCACATGTTGGACCAACTGTATAAAAAGAGAAAGGCCATTAACGATTTTTTGATGATCCAGGCAGACAGGAGTACTCCCCCGTGTAACTTTGATGTCAGCCAGTGGCAGCTCATGCGTGACACCTGCCGTTTGTTGAGGCCATTCGAGGAGGCCACGTTATTTGTCAGTCGCCCGGACTACGGGATGAATAACGTCATTCCACTGCTTCATGTCCTGGAACAGATGCTGAAAAATCTGTCTGGGCAGGGGACTGGAGACGTGGCGACTACATCTCGCGGCCACATGAGTCCGGTGGGGACTGAAATGGAGGAGGAGGAGGAGGAGGAGTAGGAGGAGGAGGACATTGGAGCAGAAGCATTGTCTGGTGAAATGAGTGGATTTTCTACCCAGGTGACAAGAGAGGAGGAGCAGGAGCAGCTGGAGGAGGTAGATGGAGATGAGGAAGACGAGGCAGATGACCCGCAAGCACCGTGGCAGTATACAGTGGAGATGGAGGCAGGGAGCCCCTCGGAGTCACTTGTGCAGATGGCCCGCAGCATGCTGATTTGCCTGGCTAGTGACAGCCGAATAGTCAGCATCCGGCAGAGGGATGACTTCTGGCTCTCCACCCTATTGGACCCTCGCTACCGGTCCAAAATGGGAGCCTTTTTCCCAGCTATTGAGAGGGAGGACAAACTCAAATACTATAGGGAAATCCGTAGTCAGTCTGCCGCTGCCTATGTGCGGCATCGTCCCTCCTCTGACAGGTCTGACCGGGGGGTTCTTCAGCGCTCACGTACTACTGCCGTGGTGCTGGGGAAGGTGGGGTGGTCGGAGCAGTACCAGCTCCATCAGCAGCAACCCAAGTCTGGAGTCACTGATGAGCAGCTTCCTTCACCCGCCTAGTGAGGAGGGCAGTGCCAGCAGCAGCAGCAGGACCTTGAGCAGTCCCTGAACCAACAGGTGGTGGCCTACTTGGACAGCACTCTGCTACCCAGTTAGAAGATCCGCTGGACTATGGGCAGCCAAAAACTGTATGTGTTGGCCACAAATTTCCCGAGTTTGCAGTTGGAGAGCTGTCTCTGCCACGGCCAGTAGTGTGCATCGGGGGCCATCGTTACCCCAAGGAGAACCCGCTTGACCACGAGGAAAATGTGGAACGGACTGACTTTGTCAAGATTGTATATCAGGCGTGGATCGGCCAGGATTTCCACCACACCAATGCCTTAGGCGTCAGGACTAATCAGCCATGACGCCTCAACCCAAACTGTGAGAAAATGGTCTGGGTTCAAAGCTTACTTGCCTCAGCCCACTTCTGATCCGCACCCGCTGATGCACAATCTGCTGCCAGTTTCTCCATATACCCCAAAATCTTTACCAGGGCATTGGTATTGCCACCCACACTCACAACTCTGTAATTGTGGCCCACTTTTATGGACCTTCATGCTTGCTTATGCTGCTGGACGTGGGACCTTCCTAACCCACTGTGTCAATTGTGCCCACTCTTCTTTCTGGAACCCCTCATTGCTGTTGCTCCTGCCGCCGTCCACCTTCACCTCTCTGTCATTTGTTTTGCCACTCTGTGGGCCTACTCCTTGTTTTTGCCATCTCCAGAATGTGGATTGTGCCAACTCTGTCTGACCTTCATTGCTGATGTGTGGCTGCTCCGTGGACCTTAGGGGGACACTGTGTTCATTGTTGCCAACTTCTGTGGCCTATTCCTGTTTTTTTGGCCACCTCCAGGAAATGTCATTGTGCCAAAAAAAAACTCTTGTCTGGACCTTACGATGCTTGCTTTTGCCGCCGTTCAACCTACACTATCTGTCATTGTTGCCACTCTGTGGGCCTACTCCTGTTTTTGCCACCTCCCAGGAATGTCAATGGTGCCACTGTTGACCTCATGCCTGCTGCCGACGTCAACCTCCACACTCTGTCATTGTGCCATCTGTGGCCTATCATGTTTTTGCCCACATCTAGAATGTCATTATGGGGTGCCACTGTCTGACCTCATTGCTGCTGCTGTGGCTGCTGCGTGACTGTCCACACTTGTGTCTTTGTGCCACTTCTGTGGCCTCACTCCTGTTTTGCCACCTCCAGAATGTCATTGTTGCACTCTTCTGACCTATTATGCTGCTGCTGCCGTGACCTTCCATCTCTGTATTGTTGCTACTCTGTGGCCTACTCAGTTTTTGTCACCTCCAGATGTCATTGTGCCACTGTCTGGACCTCATGCTGCTGCCGCTGTCACCTCCACTCTCTGTCATTGTGCACTCTGTGGCATACTCCTGTTTTTGCCACCTCCAGAATGTGATGTGCACTGTCTACCTTATGCTGTCTGCTGTGGCTGCTGCCGTGACCTACACCACTGTGTCATTGTTCCAATCTGTGGGCATACCCCTGTTTTTGCCCACCTCCAGAATGTCATTGTGCCACTGCCTTGACCTCATTGCTGCCGCCGTGACTCCCCTCTCAGTCACTTTTTCACGCTGTGGCCCTAACTACTGTTTTTTTGCCTCCTCACAGAATGTCATTGTGCCACTGACTGACCTCCATGCTGCTGCGTCTTCACATCCCACTCTCTATCATTGTGCCCATCTGGGGCCTACTCAGTTTTTTGCACCTCAGGAATGTCATTGTGCCACTGTCTGACCTCATGCTGCTGCTTGCTGACCTACACACTGTGTCATTGTGCAACTGCTGCTGACCTCATTGCTGCTGCTGTGGCTGCTGCGTTGACCTCCATCTCTATCATTGTGCCACTCTGTGGCCTACTCACAGTTTTTGCCACATCCAAGAATGTCATTGTGCACTGTCTGACTCATGAGTGGCTGCTTGCCATGACCTACACACTGTGTATTGTGCCACTGTCTGTCCTCATGCTGCTGCTGTGGCTGCTGCAGTGAAAAAAATAAAAAACCTTACACCACTGTGTCCAATGTGCCACTCTGTGGACTACTCTGTTTTTGCACCTCTGTATGTTCATTGTGCACTCTCTGACCTCATGATGCTGATGCTGTTGATGCCGTTCACACTCCACAATGTGTTTATTGTGCCAACTCTTATGGCCTTACTCCTGTTTTTGCCAAACTCAGAATGTCATTGTACCACTGTCTGACCTCATGCTGCTGTCGGCTGCCACCGTTCAACTCCAGACACTCTGTCACTGATGTTGGCCAACCTGGTGCCCTCAGCTTGTTTTTTTTTCCAGCTGTCGCTGCCATGGTTTTATCAAGTACATTCCGGCTTGAGTTTTTTTGTCAAATTTGCCATCTTAAGTGACAGGAGATTTTTTTATATTGAGCGATTCATAGTGCGGCGGCAGTCATCTGTGTGTCATACCTAAAAACAACAACATTGTATGAAGCGACCAAACCAAGCTCCCTCGGCTTAATTTAAGCTGGATGGCACAACGTTCTACAGCACCCTGCAGCTCTGTGCAGCATGGAAAATAGCCGTTTTTTTAATGCGATTTCGTGCCAATTAAATCGGACGAAAGGTATTTTTGTTCGGAATTCGCGCGAAGTGACCGAACCGAATTTTTGAGAAATTCGCCCATCTCTAACCACTGCATACAAGGAATGCTTTAGGAGACCTTCTGTTAAGAGAGGATATGACCCAGCTTGAAGACCTGATTATCTACCTGCTACCTAATAAATTCCAACCCTTGACAGTTACAATTGTCAGAAGATGATCAATATTCTTTACTTCACTGGTCAGTGGCTGATCAGTATGGATATTGTAAGGGCCTTTGCCATTAATGCTATCATGATAGTTGCCTCAAAGGGGTTTTCTCACTGCAAAGATAAGCCTTTAACATAAAGGAACAGTTAAATGAAGACTTTTTCTAAATACATTAGTCAATAGATTTTATTTTAGTCATGAGATAAGAGACATTTTATGTGCTCTGAAGTGCACACAGGTTTCTATGGTTACCTGCATATCACAAGGAACGTCTATTATCTGATTAGCTGAGAGCGGGGACGTCTGTTATATGATTAGCTGACAGCAGAGAGCAGGGACTGATGTCCCCCCACTGACAGACTGAGATCGAAGCAAACTAGTAATATCTAACAAGATTAGCTTCACTAAACAAAAGGTACTGTGCTATGAGGCCTGAAAAGTATGGCTTTATCCGTAATCTCATTACAGATAACAATTTCCTGCACTGTGACAGCTGGCTAGAAGTTGAATATGCTAATTCACCGCTGTAGAACCACCCACAAACCCAGAGGGCTAGGATTAAGTGCAAAACTGCTAAAACTCAGTAAAAAAACATGGTGAGAAAACCCCTTTAATATTATAGCCACAAAGGAAAGTGCTTAAAATTATAGCCGAATGTAGCATGGAATAACAATTTATGAACATCTGAAATTATATCACTATGTTGAAAGTAACGTTTATATGACATTTGTAAAAGTCAGGATTATGGTTAAATGTAGAAGTATAAACAACTAAGTAGGAGCAATCTGAAAAATGCATTTCTGACTGTGAAAAACCCTGTATCCCCAAATTTGTGTTATAGTATTTTTGAATATAACTAATTTAAGTTTGGCCACAATGTAAAATTTGCCAAGGGTTTTTCCCTAGTTTAAAAAAAATTAAAGGACATTGAAAAGACAAAAAAAGCCCCGTTGGGTTTAATTTTTCACATAAAGTGAAAAAATTTCTGATAGGGAAAAACATGCTGTCGTCACTCCCTGCCAAGCACAAAGGCAGCAGAGACAAAGTAGGGAAAGAAAAAATAAAGAAAAAAGCAAATGAAAGTTATGAGAAAGCTTTAACCCATTTAATATATACTTTTAAAGGCCTGGAAGAGAGGCTAAACTGGCATTTGGAAGAACACCCTTTAAAAAATTTGGCCCCTGTTTCCCTGCAAAAAACTGAGATGTTTGGGAATTTAAAAAAATTTGATAATAAAAGGGGGGCCTATGGGGAAGGGGAATTTTACTACGGGGCAAGGTGAAAATGAGATGTAAAAACCAATGAACGGGGGAAAACCTCATATGTGATAAACAAAAAAACCCCTTCATAAAAGAGCAACCCTACAAGCCTAGCTTCACCAAAAATTTTCATTCCTTAAATTGCAGTTTAAATTTGGGGGGTTAAACAGGGGAAATTATGTACCGTGAGGGAAAAAAATTTTAAACTGCGGAATTGGGCCTTTGGAAGCCTATAGATTTTTGCTTGCTCCTATTTTGCCCGGGCTTTTTTTAATTTTTCCCCGGGTGAGACGCAAAGCATTGTCTACTTTTTTTTGAAAGTGAAAGGGCAGTGTGATAAGCCGGGAGCGGTTTTTGAATGGAAAAAAGGTCTGCGGGAAAAAGCTTTGACTTTCTCCACGTTGTTCGTATACCTGGCCCTTTCGCTGCGGGAAACCCAAAGTCAGGGGCTGTCCAAAGGGGGCCGGCATATTGACTAAAATTGATCCCGGTTTTGTGATTGGGGGCCAATATGACAGGGCTTTTAGGGGATTTTTCCTTTAATTTTGGGTTTTAAAAGCCCCAGGTCAAGAACAGGAGATGGGAAGAAATTTGGGGAAAGTGAGGGCCTTTGAGTTATTTGGTTTCCTAGTGTTAGTGGAGCAGAGATTTTAAAGGGTGAAATTGGGCGGGGGTTTCCAGAGAATTTAAATGTTTTAGGAAAAGGGGAAAAGATAGGGGTTAATTTTCAGAGATGCAAAAAGACAACAAAAACCAGATCAAGAGATTTCCCCAAAACCCCTTGTAGGGGGGAGAGTCGGGAAAAATTGCAAGAGGAAAAAAGAAGCTTTTTGGGTGAAAAAAACTGAGAGCCGACTTGGTTTTTTTTAAAATGGGGATATTAAAAATCCCCCATGATAAGTGTGGGTATTTCGTAAAAAGGAAATGGGGGGAGCCAGACAGCAAAATTTACCTGAAATGGGCAGAGGAACCGGGGGGGTCGGGTATAAAAGCCGAAAATTTCTGAGAGAAAAAGGCCTAAAGCGTCTGAGGGTGTGAACCTCAAAGGAGGGGAAAGGGAGGGAGGGTGCAGGAGGAATGACCTGGTAAGCACAGTGTGGAGAAAGAAGTATGCCAACTACTCCCCACTGCCTGTTACTCAGGTCTGGGGGTGTGGGTGAAGTGTAGGCCACCATAGGTGATAGCAGCAGAGGAAGCAGTGTCAGAGTGCTGGAGCCATATTTATGTGAGAGCAGCAGGTTGAGGGAGTTAGAGAGGAACAGGTCATGAACAGCAGTGAGTTTGTTCCAAACAGATTGGGAGTTCCACAATGCACACTTAAAAGGGACAGGTAAAGACGTACAAAGAATAGCAAGCAGGTTAGCAGGGTTTCTATGGGAAGCAGAAGAGGAGGTGGGCCGGGTTTAGGGGAGATGTCACTTGAGGTGAGAAGCAGGAGAATGAAAAGTAACAGCTGATGGTTCAGTGATGTATATGAGCGGAGTTTGTGTGGCCCCATGTAAGCAGGTGGTTTGGGGTAGTTGAAAAGGGAAAATAGTGTATGGGATGGGTGAGGGAAGGTGTGAAGAGCTGATGTGGATAAAATTCTCAGGGGGCAGGACTGGGTTTTAGGACAGGAGGCAGATGGCTGCAAGGTCGATAGCAATAGTTAGCATGTTGAATAAGGTGTATTTTAAAAAGACTATTTACTCACAAGTAAGGTGATCCTCATGGCCCCCCTTCTGTCCCATTTCTGTCAAATTTCTGCATATCACTTTCAAAACTGTCACTTCCAAATATGGTACTTCCTTGGTTGGCAAATTGACCAGTGGTCAAATTGACCTGAACTTTCTAACTTGTACAGTACTGTGGTATGTTGAGTTCATTGATATTATCAGTGAACCCAGGTGTCAAATGGGTGGAGCTACAAATGGTCCAGCACAGAGAAAACACTTCAAGAGTAGTATCTGTGATCAATGGCTATTTTGAAGAGAGCTAGGGTGAAAACTACTCATCAAGTAAATATTGTTGTGAGGTTGTTGGGATCTGTTGTCCAAGACATACACATACAAAGCATTACAATTAAACAAATATTGCTGTGAGGTTGCTGATATCTATTGTCCAACACATACACACATATTAATGTTGGAATGGTTTACAACATTAGTGGAGCCTGAACTTCTTCACCACTGATGAACCGTGGTATACAAGGAAATGTGTCAAAGGTCAAAATAATAGAGATAACTTACCTAAATACTCACTTATCTCAGTTTTTGTGATTATATGTTTTTCTATAGATGATTATTTGTTTTTTCTTCTATCAAATTGGAGTATTTCTTTTAAAGGACTTGTTTCTTTTGTTATAACACTAAATTAAAAGTTATGTTGTAACCACTTATTTTGATTCAGTGATAGGTTGGAATTAAGCTTTTTGATGTATAGTGGATCTTTCAGTGATATGTGAGGGGTATATTTCAGTTGTCCAGTCTAGGATCCACAGCCAGATTAATCCAATATATAGGTGAAATAGGGAGATGACCTTGCACCTGACAGTTCCCTTCTCTTATTACAAAATTTGAGTCCAATGTGGCCTTCTGAATTCAGGCACAACTATTATATTTTTTAACATTCCCTAAATTTTACATTCCGTAAGCCAATTTGTCTCATTTTGACCAATTGTTCCTTTTAATTGCAGAGAAAAGTCTACAAGCAATGGTTCCAGTAAAGTTACAATTAGGGGACTTTCATGCTGAAGATTTCTGTATCCTCAACATTCTTCTAGTCCTGTGCTTCTGGGTGTAGTCTAAATCAGATCAAATTGTTCTTCCATTAACTAAACATGTGGCTATGATGATTGCTGTGGACTTTTAAGCTTTTAGCATTGCCTTCTTAGGCTAAATAGTAACCTGATACTACTGCTCATTTCTGCTCATCTTACATCCAAGTTGGTTTTTTTTTAAAGGCGGTATAGACTCTTCCAGCTTATTGTCCCTGCAATTGTGTCTGAAGTGATGTCGGCTTTTTTGAAAAAGAATTTGCTAACCACTTCCCCAGCTGGAACTGGATTTTTCTTCATTGAGAAGGATAGAAACTTGAGGTCATGCATTGATATTAATTATTTTGAGCTGAACAAGAACACTGAAAAGAATAAATACCTACCACCATTAATGTCAGAATTTCTAAATTGCACCAAAAAAGGTTTTGAATTTAACACATAAGATCAATATGGGGGCCATGATTTGATTCAGTTTGGGAGGGGGTGATGAGTAAAAAATTGCTTTATATACCTGGGATGAGCTGTATGAATACTTGATGATGCTATTTTTTCTCTGTAATACCTCAGCTTTTCAACAATTCTTGAATGACATCTGGAGATATTTTCTACAGCAATACATCTTGGGCTCTTTAGATTACATCCTCATTTATTCCCAACATATGGAAACTCAGGGTGACATGTATGAACGAGGCTGCGCCAGATATCTGTAGTCTCCCGCACGCCACTCTAGGGCGCATTACATAGCGCCTGTGGCACTTTGTAATGCGCCAGATCTCAGGGGGCGTGCGGGAGGCAGAGTGCACTAGAACCGTAGCATAGCTACATATTTATAGCTTCGCTACGGCATTTCTGGGCGCATTACAGTTGGAACAGGTAGACCACTTTCAAAGTGGTTTAACTGATCCCGAATTGTCTCCCGAGGGCTAGAATGCGCCTGATTTATGACCCGCTGTAGAGCAGGTTCATAAATAAAACGCATTCTATGCCGTTATTAGGTGCATGAAATTTGGCGTGTTAACGCCAATTTTCATGCATGTCGACCTCATTGTTCTGACATCCATTCTGCATTGCTTCCGCTACAAAAGAATTTTTGTTATACTAAATTATCTAACTATTATTCCTAAATTTTTAGGGTTCGAGTACACTAATGTCTAAATGTTCATATCTTTACTAATTCCATTAGTGTACTTAAAACACTCAAGAATAATAACTAACAGGTTTCAGAACTTGTAGTCCTTCTTCCCAGCATTTCCCAAAAAACAATTAAAGCCATTCCAAAACAATCATAAAAATAGTTACTCCAAATGACATTGATTATGTCATTTAACTCTGGAGAGATCAGAATAAGAACCGCTGAAGAATGGTCAGCAATTGCTGAACTACTAATGAATATTCTGTATATTAGATTATGTTTATGGTTTAAACCAGTAGGGAAGCCTGTATTCAATTGCATTACCCTGGAGGATTCCTGATTAAAATCATGCAAGTTCAATTGCCCCACTACATGGTTTCATCATGAATTCAATGCCATAAAAAATAGAACAATTTTAAATTACTATGGTGCAATTCAATAAAGTATTTGACCACTCTGGATGTATAAGTGTGTTTATTCCTTATATCAGTGGTGTGTTCAGCTATTTGTGTTTTTAATTTATGAATAGTGCAGCCTACATATAATAATTCACAATCAATACGATGAGTTACATAAATAACACATTTTTTAAAACCGTCTGTTGTCTTCCTAATCCTACTATTTTCCAAAAATAGATGACTTTCTCTATGAACATACACACATTGCATCTGTACCTGTCATACTTGTAAAAACCTGTTTGTGAAAAACACGCTTCATGTTTTTGGGATTTGTACTCTGCCGTTGAAAACCACGTTGGACGACACAGTTTTTTAATGCATATTTCACATGTGTTACATGTGGATTTATGGTTCTTTATTTCTGGCGGATTTATAGTCAGAAACAAGCCCCATTCAACTCTATGGGCTTTTGGATACAAATCCACATCCAAAACCACAAAGAAATGTATTGGATGCCTTTTACATGAGGTTTTTAGCTATCCCCATTGACCTGAATAGTAAATTGTCCATGTTTAATATGATTAAAGAATTAACATGTTCTAAGTTTTTTGACGTTTAAAAACCGACCAACGAAAATACACATTGTATGAACTAAAACGCGTATTTTCTATTGAGGTTAAAAGGGATGGTCTACTTTTTGTTTTAGATGAGTATTTCAAGTATCTGCATGGATTCTCACTTGAAATACTCATCGTGTGGACATAAACTAATAACTCTAGAAAAAAAAAAACTTGCCAATTATATGTCTCCCAGAGTAAAATGCTTTGGTACAAACCTGATCACTTTATCCATGATCTTATAGAGTACTTCATCGTGATTACAGGTAAGTGTTTGAAAAACATAGCTTTGATCTTACTAAATTCTCTACTAAATCCAGCACAAAAGACAAGTTGTTTTTTGGTTCATTTTCTTTTTATAATCTAGCAATTATTTTTTGTGAGTCCAACTGTTCTCAGTCCAGTTTTCATTTCTTTCATGTCAACAACTGCCTATGTAAATCCTGTACTTTGTATATGTCCTTTGTCCCTAAAATATTCTGTTTTAAGAGCAGCAGAAATAATATATCTAGAATGGCAGCTATTCACCCTCAGGGCCTAAAGTATGAAAACTGTCTGGATCTAAGACTTTCTTTAATGCCCATAGCAACCAATCAGTGATGTAATTACTGCTATTAAGTGAATCCCCTCTATGCATGAGATCTAAGAATGACACAATGATTATGTCCATCGTGCTTATAAAATATCAATTTGAAGTGTCATTATTAACATAATCCAAAAAAGATTGCATGGGTGTCATACCTCTGACCAACGCCACAAGCAGGTTGTCAATGTAATGTCCATACCAAGTGATGTGATCCTTGAATAGTTTGGTGGGTTTGAAGATAGTGATCTGCTTCCATCAAGCCACATATAAATTGGCTACAGATGGCAGGAATGTGGAGCCCATTTAGTTGAAGGTAAAATGTCCCATTAAAACTAAAATAATTATGTTGTAACAGGAGTTAAATGCACATAATCTAAAAACTCTTGTAAATGCTGTGATAAACTTGACAGATAACATACCATAATATCACAGCAAAAAAAGTTGTCTTACCTTTTTCAGTTACTTTAAATGGTTTTTATTGTGATCTAAGAACAGTTAACATGGAAGCTACATCTGTTAAACTCCAACTTTTCACTACTCTGTTTAAAGGAGTTTTCCCATTTGGCTACTTTTGGTCTGACGCCAGCTTGTAGCTCCCTACGACCTGGCCTTAAAGTACGGAGAGATGGCCGAGCTTATGCAGTTTCCCCCATTCTTTTTTATGGGAGTTCTAAATGAAGCTGACCATATTAGCTTCCCTGTATTTAGAACTCCCATAAAAATTTATGTGACTACCAGCTGGTTTCAGACCCAGAAGTAACAAGATGGCAAACCTCTTTAACATTTCTCCTATGGAATCACTCAGAATAGACCCTTTGGGTTGCAAAAGAAATGTGTCATATAAAAAGATGCATAGATGCAGCCAAGTGTAAAATATAGAATGAAATGTTAAATGTTTTCCCATCTGGCTACTTTGGGCCAGACACCAAGCTATAGCTTGCTACAACCTGGCCTAAGAGAATGGAGAGATAGCCGTACTTATGCAGTTCCCCCATTCATTTCTATGGTAGTTCTAAATATAGCCAACCACACTTGCTCAGCTGTACTCGGAACTCCCATAAAAATTAATGCAGCTACTAGCTGGCCTCAAAACCAGAGGTAACAAGCTGGAAAACCCCTTTAACGTTTCTTCCTTTGGAATTACCGAGGTTAGACCATTTGAGATGCAAAACTGAGAATGTTTTCCGCTAAAGGTTTCCTATAAAGTGATGCATGGATGTGGCAAAGTTTAATAGATATAAAAGAAGTGTTAAAGGGGTTTCCTGTCTTGTTAATTCCATGTCTGAGGCCAGCCGGTAGCTTACTAAGAACTAGCATTAAAGAAATGGGGAGATGGCCACACAAATTTCTATGGCAGTTCTGAATACAAACAAGTGATAATGTTTAGCTACATTTGGAATTCCTGTAGAAATAAATATGACCATCTCCCAATCTTGTTTCAGACCTGGAAGTAATCAGATGGGAAAAACCATTAAAAAACTGTGCAAAATGTTGGAGTAGCTGCTTCAGAAAGATAACCTCATTGCATTTTTTTTATCAAAAAGCAAATCACTATTGCTGGGCAAAATAGAATATAACATCTCATGAATTAAGATTACAATTAAACATTTGCACACACACACACCCAAGTGCTAAAAAAATATAAAAGCATTTTAGATAATATATTAACATCTGTTACATTGAAAGTGTCTGTAATGGTTAAGTAATTTGCTTTCAGTAGGAAATATAATAGTAAACCTATTGTAAGAATCCACAATAGGCAATACAAAAATGTCATACTCTTTTGGCAAAGAAAGGATCAATCAAATGTAAGAAATAAATAAATCTAATTAATATATTTAGAGAAAATAAATCATACTGAAGCAAAGTAAATTTCACATTCTGAATATAACATTCAATAATACTTAGTAGATTAATGATAATATCATGATGCTGTGCTAAAAGACCCTCCAGAATATGAGAAAGATTTGGAGAACATAGAGATAAATTATGATACATTGAATTTCTCAAATGAAAAGAAGAAATCTTTGACAAATGAGTAAAATTTGAATACATATAAAACAGTACAAACTTGAAGACATGGAAATATAATAATGTCCATAATTACTTCAACCTAAGAAATGTAACTTATTATTGATAATGATCTTATATTAAATTTCAAAAACTATTAGCTGAGAAGAGCTGATATCATTTTTGGCAAGGTCTATACCTAAGAGTTGCCAGTAAATCAATGAGTGGAATGCTCCCCTTTTATTCATAGATTTCTGAAAACGGCTTCTGTTCATGAGCTGCTGTTTTCTGAATGTCAAAATCATAAGTGCTGCTGAAGAGAGGGTCGAAGCACAAAGAGCCATTCACTGTGAGCACATGGGAAGGAAATGCTTGCATGGCCAAACGTTAGTATAGTGTTTCCTTCAGAGGTGCCTGAAGTTTTTTAAGAAAGACAGTTTTATGCTGTTATAAGAGTGTTATACAGTATTTGTCATTTAGAGGCACGACACATTAGCAGCTTTGAACTCACAGATACTTCAAATATTTGAGTTCCATAAGCAGATAACTGAATGTATGAATTAAATGTTTACCTTTATAATATTCTTCATCATCTTTCAACTCTCTGTAGCGCATATAAAGATAGAGTAGAGTTGTTAAAATAGGCCACTCTTCAGACTGAAAAGCAATCAATCTGTCTGTGGAATTGAATGAACAAGTGAAACAAGATACACATTCAGGTGCAGATTCATTGAGCAAAAAATGACTTCACAGAAAGCTTTAGCTTTATTTTCACTGGACTTCTTCATAATTACTGCATGCTCAGTTTATAGTTACAGCTGCTAAGGAAGATTTTACTACTAATGTTTAGCCTTCCCTTTGCCGTGCAATACAGGAGATTCATTAGATGATGAATGAAATATCTACAAACTAAGCGGTTTGGTTTACATTATAATTTAAGCAGTTTGCTAACTAATTGCTGCAGTTATATGTGTGATAAATGTTTACAATAATCTTCGAAAGAATAATGAATCTTTCTTGCTGATTTGTTTTTAGAATACTTAAAAAAATCTATTTCTTTCAACACAATGTCACTTTTAGGTCTACAATTCTGCGTTGATTCATTTCTTACTATATCCTATAAGTGGTCAAAGCTGTCTTACCAAAGGGGTATACTGCATACTGTTTTATCACTCTATAAGTATGCAGTAAATGCCTATGCTCCCTTGGAGGCTTAAAGTAGCTTAAATTTTATCATGTAAAACTACGTCTACGCAGGGGATGATGATTTTTGTGTAACTGGATTTCTGTAAAAACGACGACACTGTAAAATATGTAATCTAGAAGTCTGGGGATAAAAAGGACCTTACATGGTACACATTAAACAGAAAGTATGAACATGTTCATGTGAGGCTGTCCAAGAAATTGCACAGCCTAAAAAAAAGTATTCTAAAAAATTCACCTTAAAAAAAAATGAAAATCAGTCTTATTAATTTTTAGCATTGCTACAATCTTCTTAACTCCTTACCAACATTTGGTATACGAGTATGTCATAGTGTAGGTAAGGAGCTATGAAGCTGGCCCAGTCCCTGAGCCCGCTCCATAAGCAGTCGGTGCCAGTTGTTAATTACAGTTGACACCCGCGACTAGACTTCTCTGATCCCTGCTGTTTAACCCTTCAGTCGCTGTGGTGATTGTGGCAAATAGATGAGGAACATTGCTGCACACCATTCTTTCCGCCAATTGTTCACCCTCACCTCACAATAAGAATGCATGGTGCCTAATGAAGGTTTACATAGCTGCCATTTTACTACTTTCATTGCATACTACCTTTGTAGAATAAAAAATATTTCCAATGCCAAAATAGTTTTTTTTGTTTGTTTTTTTGGGGTGGGGGGTAATTTTGGTGTGGAAAATTTTCTATATATTTGGTTTAATCGAAATAGTACTGAGCTGCAGAATACAGGTAACACATCATTTATACTGAAGAGTGAATGCAATAAAAACAAAACCACATTTCACCCCACTTAGAATTTATTGAGGCATTTCCTAGTACATTATATGGTATGGTGAATGGCACAATTAAAAAGTACATCTTGTCCTGTAAAAAAAAGCCCTGATATGGCTGAGAAGATATACAAATAAAAAAAGTTATGACTCTTGGAAGGCGGGGAGGAGAAAAACGAATATGGCAAAAAATAGACTAGACTGCATTGGGAAGGGAGTAAAGCACTTAAAATCCAATTCTTTCCTTTTTCTGGACAGCATAGTAAGGAAACAGGTATGCGTTACAACGCAAATAAGTGACAACAAAATATCGTCCTGGTTAACAGAGTCTCAAAGATAAACTGTGGGTAGCACACTTATGCAAATGGTTGGTTAGTGCAAGGCGTACCAAATAATAACTGATAAAAAAAATTGAAACATTGTTAAATTATCTTAATGCTTGAACAATACTTTACTAATGTCAAATGTCACCAGAAAAAGCAGAGCACCACTTTTTGAGTTTAATTTCATAAAACATTATAATGTACATTCTTTAATGGGACCTGAATATAGGAGGCTTCCTTCCTGTATTTGTACTGTTGCTATGGAAACCCATGATGTCATAAGGAAGTCACTGATTTTCAATTGTAACATGGGTGAGAGAAGTATGCTGGAAGGACATAATCTTTGTCCTCCCAAAATTCCTCTATATGCAGATCACCACTAATAGTAATTTAGTTGCCAACATGAATTGCATCAATATTACTTGTGATCTGCATACAAAGGAATGCTTATATAATTCAAATCATATTATTCATGCTTTGTTCTGACCCATCAAAAAGTGCAATTTTTCTAACCCCTTCTTAAACCTAATCATAATACCAGAGACCATTTTCTGTTACATGGACATTATGGACAAAAATAACAATACATCTGTATCACAGAATATGTTATATCAAACCCAGATACAGTGGTGCTTGGACGCTGTGAACTTCTTAGAATTTTCTATATCTCTGCATAAATGTGACCTAAAAGTACATCAGATTTTTTTCTTAAAAAAAGATAAAGAGAACCAAGTCAAAAAATTAGTCAAAAATAATACAATTGGTTATCTAGTTATTGAAGATAAAGATCCAGTATCACAAATCTGTTAGTGGAAAAAGTATGGGAACGTATCAGTATTTGGAAGGCTTCTCTATGGCATCAATAACTGCATGTAAAGGTTTCTAGTTTTCAATAGTCCTGCACATCAGCTTAGAGAAATTATACTCCAATCGGCCATATAAAACAGCTTCAGCTCTGTTATGTTGGTGGGTTACTTCCCAAAAACTGACTACAAAACATTGTTCATAGATTTAAATTAACAATGTAAAGATATAATACCTGAAAGACACATCAAATATAAGGTTAGCAAAGATTTAAACAACTCCAACCAAGCCTTTGCATTTTGCAGCTGTTAAGCACAATGTACCATTTTCTTTTCAGGCTGAGACAAGCCCTATGTGTATGTGGGCTCTTGAAGAACAGAATTTAAAGGGAACCTGATCTGCCTAGAATCTTAGGCTGATGACTGCATACAATATGTATAAGTATATACTCTGTCAGGAATATTCACTTACTTTAAAACATAAGTGCATTTATTAAGAGAATGCCTCTTAATAAATTTGAACTGCTTCCTCCATATAAAACAGTTATGATTGTTCTCAGGTTTCCTCCCATAAACTGTTTGCTTCAGGTCTTTCTATAATGTTTCTATTGGATAAAGGTCAGGGCTTTGACTTGGTCATTCCAAAACTTTAACTTTATTTTTCTTTAACCATTAGGTGATAGAACAACTTCTATGGTTAGGGTTGTTTTGCTACATGATCCACAGTCTCTTGAGATCAACTCATGAATGGATGTCATGACATTTTCCTGTAGAATTTGCTGATATAATTCAGATTTCCTTGTTCCATTAACAATGGCGTTCTTGCCCAGATGCAGCAAAACAGGCCCAAAATATGATGCTACCACCATCATGTTTCAAAAATAGCATGAGGTTTTTATGCTGGTATATAGTGTTTTCTATTTTCCACAAAAAGAAAATTTCATTTAATCCAAAAGGTATATTTTGGTCTCATCAATCCACAAAAAAGTGTTCAAATAGCCTTCTGGCTTGTCCAGCTGATCTATAGAAACTGCAGACAGGCAGCAACATCCTTTTGGAGTGCTGCGTTTTTCTCCTTGCACACTAGTGTTCTGCAGTGTTATTCCTGATGATGGACTCTTGAACATTAACATAAGCCTATGAGAGAAAGGCCTTTAGTGACTTAGGCTATGTCTAAAAAGGACTGGTTTTTGGTCGGATTTTATGCGGCTTCAGTATTTAAAATCAGCAAAAAATCTGACTGTTAACCATCCCCATAGACCCCAATATAAAATCAGAGCTCTAGACTACACAGCTCGGATTTTCAGTGGTTGGATTTCAAAACTGAAATCTGATAAAAAAAAAAAAAAACTTAGAACATGTTTTATAATCCACAGGAAAATGACAGATAGTACTGTTCAATGTGGGCCGAATAAAAACCAACTGCAAAAAATGTGCCAAAAAAAACAAAAAACGAGTTCAAAAGTTGAAGACCGATAGTAAAATACTGGTCGGATTCTATAACATAATCCAACGGCATTTAACTTATGCTGTGAAGACACAGCCTTAGAGATAAAATTGGAGCTTTTTGTGACCTTACGGTCTATTATACGCCTTGCTCTTGACGTGATTTTTGTTGGTCGCTCACTCCTGTGCAGGGTAATAATGGTCTTAATTTTTTTCTATTTGTACACAATCTGTCTGACATTGTCCTTTTACTTTTTCAGCCCAAAGAGCATCAACAGCTCTTCTTCTGACATTCGTGCTATGATACACTTTCAACAAGTATTGTGAATATCAGACTTTGATAAATCTCTGCTCTTTAATGGGTCACCCACTCACACCTCATAGTTATCAATTTGACTAAAAACACTTCTCTAATTTCACTTTTAAATTATCTGCTATCTACTAAAGGTTCACATACTTTTGCCACTCACAGATACATGATATTGGATTACCTTACTCAATAAATAAATGGCCAGATCTAAAAGTTTTGACTAATTTAATTTGATTTTCTTAATCTCCTGTTATCACTTGTGTAAAAATCTGAGGTAGTTTTAGGTCAAATTTATGAAAAAGAAAGTAAATTCTAAAGGTTTCACAAAGTTTAAGCGCCACTGTAAATTATTAAATGTCACTAGTTTTTGGTCTCCTTGGCTCTCTCTCTCTCTGATACAGGTCAGGACAGCTGTAAAATGAAAAAGTAACCTGTAGTTAACTCAGCAGCCAACCCTTGAGCTTTGGAGTTCCCAGTTTCTCCTCCAGCGGTGGTTTCACATATATTGTGACCATGCAGACAAGTTTCTTCTTTTGTATAAAACCAGGTATAAGCACCAATCTTAAAATCCCTCCAAATTCGGAAGGACCAGGATGCCAAAAGGAACCTTTCTGCTATGTCCCTTAATGAACATTCAGAAAATAAAAGCTGTAAGAAATTGGCGTTATCCAATAAATACACTCATAAAATGAAAAAAAAGATCTTTTGAAAGTAGCAGCCTGCTTTAAAAAATTCAATACAACCAAACATATCCGCTTGATATATTCAACCCCTGAGAAGTATACATACAGCAATATAAGCAGTTCATACCTTATAACCACTCCAAAGTAATTCTCCACCAAAAATAAGTTCCATATAGTGTGCCAATATGAATCAAATGATCCACAGAAATAAATAAGATAAAGCTAACAGGCTCAAAAAGATTTCAACTCACTATTACTGAGCTGGAGGATATGCCGTGTTGTTCAACCCGAGCATCCTGGGCGAAGGCTCACAGGATAACATAGGCACAGGTTAGCTGACAGTAGTGATGTCACTAGAGCTACAAGAGCCTAGTAGGTACAATTGTTCTAACATGCAGAATATAGATACTCTGTCATTTTTACTGAACAGTCAACTGCATTAAAATGAAACCTGTTGCAAAAAGGGTGCAATTCCTTTTTATTTTCCCATTTCACCCCATTTAGAATTTGAACCTAATCCCATCAGCTTAGCCATGAACTTATGCCATGAAGTATTCTGAAAATCAAACCAAGTTAGGGTCAATGTAATGCTAATCATACTTTGGATAAGAATACAAAACTTTTTGGAAGATTGTCATCCGGTAGAAACATTTTCTGTTTCTGTATTCTACTAGTAACTTTGTTGGGTCTGCATATTACTTTACCACAGTTAATAACTAAACATTCTGCAAACAATAAATATCAGAACACAATTTCCAGCAAATTTATAGTACTGTATGGTACAAGATGTGCTATCTGTCTTGACAAATGACAAGTGTTACAGTTGTATGTTTATTGTATTCTAGTTCCATTTTCTTCAACTTGGCAACTTGATGGAATATAACGTCCAATGTTCTTCATCTTTCATAAGAGAGGCAGTATAAAACTAAAGAGAATTCTAATTAGAATACATCATAGAATGCTAGGCATCCAAAAAAGTACATAAGGTTTAGTACTTGGCTAGAGATTTTCAAAATTTAAAACTTTCATAAAATTTTGACAGTACCGCCAAGATTTTTGGTTTTGTGCATAAGTATACATATAATTAGTAACACACATAGACTCTGAGGAAATGGAATACAAATTAAGATTTGAATTCGTTCTGCAGTTAAGTATTTTAAAAAGTAAACACAAAGATTTCAGTGAGTGATATATTTCTAAAAATAACAAATCTGACAAACCAATACAACACTGACTAATTTTAATTTCTAATTCTACAAAAAGTTATCTTTTCAAACAATAATTCCTGTGTAGGCTGGAACAGCCTCAGCAGAGGGATGTTTATTCAGACATAATATAAATAGAAGCCAACACCTAGTTATTGACTACTCGTATAACAGGACTTACCAATATGTTGAATAACAGTAGCAGTCTGGGAATTCTGTATATTAGTCTTTGTAACTTTGACCGTAGAGACCTTTCATACCTAGATAAATAACCTCCCAGTCACATATCACAGAGCAAAGTTCTGTTGAGTAGCATGGAACCCTGTAGGAAATTATCAAACTGTGAGAGTAGAAACAGAGGAGAACACATAGAAAAGGTCTATTTGAGGAATGTTGATCTAACTCTACAGTTTCATATTCTTTTCTAAAATATTCTAAAGATAGTTGACACAGACCTCCTTATGGATGGAACACATCAGAATGTGGACGTTAACATGTTTCATTTCCATACCAGCATCTGCTTCAGACTATGAGATCCTCTTACTTTTTTTGTAAATAGCGTATGTTACCACTGCTTATCGACATATAAGTTAGCATTCACCACAGTCCTAAGAAGTTAATTATACTGTTGTTCTTGTGAGGAGCTCATTATACATTTCTAAGATACATATACCACAAATTAAGATAAATGAGAGGGGAGGGAATCTTCACATAAATTCTATTGTTTTTCCACTTTTTTATGTTTTACTTATTTTCCAGAAAGCAGGTTTTTGCAAAAGTACACACGCACATACTTGTGTGATGTACTTGTGGGATTTACAGTAGTTTTAGGTCAAATTTATTCCAAAATCTTGAAAACTCTGAAGGGTCCACAAACTGAAAACCACTGTAGTACACCTAGTTTATATATATAACTTGTTATATATATATATATATATATAATATATATATATATATATATAAATATATATATATATATATATATATATATATATATATTGTGACAGAGCGACAGCAAGCAGTTGCATGTTTGCCCACTAAAGTGGACCTATAACAGAAGATCCACAAGCACTACACCACCAAGAGTACCTGGACTTGGTGGGATAAGAGCCATCCATTTATGCTGTCAGTCACAGTATGCGGTTGGCAGCCGTCTATAGCCATTTCTGGTTGTTTTTATTGGGAGTAGGCAAGGGGTTGGGGGGGTGTCTACTCCCCTGTTCCACGCAGGTTTTTGTCATGCCCTGAAGGCCTAAAAAGCCTGCTGCCCAGTAATCAGGGGGGGGTCTGCTACCTGGAGGGGAGAAAGCATGGAGCTGAAAAAGGGGTTCCCCCCAAGGGGGCTTTTGGGAAGCCTTGTATACCAGTGGGCGGGTCAAAGGTGAATTTAGGGGTCCGGAGAAAGTAGACTCAGACCACAGCTGAGAGAGGGTCTCACTAAGGTTAGTAAGGGCCAGACCGGAGAAAGTTTATTTTTTTTATTACTGAAGGCGTAAACCTGTGCCCAAAAAAAAACAGGCTGAGGGCCCTTTTAAAGAAGCCCCTTTGGGCGAGTGCCAAAAATTTCCCTTTTACCAAAACGCGACCAGGAGCGAAACCCCCCATGACGGCCAGAGGGGGCCGGACTAAGGAGCGTTACAATTGGGGAGGATGCCGTGGGCATTATTGGGACAACCGGGAAGTGGTGCAGTGCATAAGTGGGGAGTAACGAGTGTGCAAAAAGTCGTGCAGGAAGATACGAAAAGTAAATAGGACTGCTCAATTTACATAGGACGCTGAATTTTTGCCTTGTAGCAAAGGTTTGTCTAAGAAGAGACCACCGCCCGCCCTTTATTGTCTAAAAAGACGTTACTGCTAACTGAAAAAATTTTTTTTGGCAGGAGGATTGCTTTCCCATTTTAGCGGCAAATCTAAACACAGAGTTTAATAAACAGCCCGGCGCAGTTTAAGCAGACATAAGGGTAAAAGCCATTTCCAAGGATTCCAATTGCTTGGTGTCTGGGGGGCCAGCCAAAGATGGAAAAAAATGGCTGCAAAAAATTTACCAACCTGACGGGGCAACATCCTACAATGGGAAATGGCTGAGAGGCTGTCCGGTTTTTCCAGAGGCCCTGGTTCCAATTCCAGAAACAGAGTGCACACAGGGTGGATCTTGTTTTGCCGGAGCAACCAAAATTTACGCAGGCGGCTGCCGCCATTGTCCAGCAGAGGGAGCCGTGTTGGAGGTGCCACAGAGTGCAGAGTTGTGCTCCTGACTGCAGTCTCAGGAGGAGGCCGGAGAGGGCGCAGCTGCAAGCAATGGAGTTCCAGGTGGATGAAGCACCACCCATGGCTGATGGGGACAGTTGGCTGGAGAGTTCCAGAGCAAATCCAGACACCTTACCCAGTGTGAAGACCCATCATGGACCTGGTAAGACTGCTCCAGTGGGGTGTATTGCAGGTGACACCTGTGTTGGGACTGCCAGGCATGGGTTGTGTGACCACCAGGGTGGATCAAGCAGAGGCCCAGACATGCTGCCTGTGCAGGAAAAGAGTGCTGAGAGCAGCAGGACTCTGGACTGTGGACTCAGTGTCTCCGAGGTTGCATTTCCTGAGGGGATTGGTGACTTTATCAGCTGTGTTATGAATAATGTGCCAGCAGAAAATGATGATGATGATGATAATAATAACAATGTATTGATCACAAAGCTAGCTCCAGCTACTGCTGGGTGTGAACAAGCAGCTAGAGTGACTGTAGCAGGGTGTAGCTCAAGAGTGGCCCTGTGTGAAGAAAATGCAATGTGTGAACAGGCTGCTGCAGCAGAGGGGATTAGCGCTAGTGCGCCCCTAGAGGTCATAGGGGAGAGCAGCCCAAGTAGCACAGGTGATGTGTGTCCTGTGATGGATAGCTAGCAGTTATGTTCTGATCCTGTTGGTCCCAGAGAGAAGTTTGCATATTCTAATAGAAACTCTGCAAGTGTGTTGCCTGAAAGAGAAACGGCCTCCCATGAAGGTATTTGCTCTGGTGCTGTGTATGAGGGCTCTACTACCATGTATGAGGGGACTATGAGTGTGAATGTACTGGTTAGTTACCAAGGGGAAAAAACCCTCTGTGAAGAGTCTCCGTTGCAGTGTGGGAGTGGATGCTGTATTGTGTCAGTGCTACAGAGTACTGATGATGTTGATTGATCAAATGAGAGTGATAATACGTTTGTAAAAACGTGTGCTAACGCAGATTATGTGTGCAGCCCCGATCAGTGTATTATAGAGAAGTTTATCTGTGATGAAAATCCATATTGTGACCCTGCCGGGATTGAAGAGAAAGATTGTGCTGAGACCTGTAGTGCAGCAGAGGTAACTTGCTCCAGTGGTTGCTGTATTTCCAGCTTTTACTGCAGTGGTCAGAAAGACTGCAGTGAGGGTAGTGAGGGAAAATGTGAGCCGCTAGACCCAGAGGAGGGGGGATGTAGGCTCAAGCACTAGTGGGGGGGCAGGTCAGTATGTTGGAACCCCCAGGTGGTAAGGAAATCCCCATAAGGAAACTGAGGGAAATAGCAAGGGTTTCCTATATGCGGAGGTTCTCAGCAGTGCCCAGGATTATAACTAGCAGGGAATACTGAGAGTTTTCCCCCTAGCAGTTGTTTACAGAGATGTGAAAGAAACATCTCCACACGTTGCTGCAGAGGGTCCGCTGCTAGAAAGAGCCAATGAGACGTTGTGCACAGGGGAATGTGTCACCAGACATTAATGAAGTTGTCCATGCAGTAAGGTCATGAACAGCGGGTTTAGGAGAGGCGCTTTGTCTGCCCAAATTTTGAATGGTTAAAACCTGACACAAGTGAGGAGGTTGGCAGTGGGAACCCTGCAATTACTAGCATGCTTGTTATGGGGGCTACAGTGAGTCCTAGTGCAGCAGAAGTTGTCACTGAGATAAATCAGGCGACAGCTAGTAGCCAAGAAATGAAGCTTCAGGGTCAGGAGATAATCAGTGAGGGCCAGAGACCTGTGGGATGAAGAGAAGTTGTGGTCTCATGGTAATTCTGCAGTCACAGAGGTAGCAGGTTGGGGCTCAGGTGTGCCCCATGAGCAAAGGTGGATAGTGATCCCTGAGAGGGTTGATGTCATTACTGCCCTCTGGTGAAGTTAGTGGGGTTGCTGGGTCCAACCAAAGGTCTCCTTTCTTATATGAGACCCAAAAGAGGGAAAAACTGCCCAGTGGACACAATCCCAAAGCTATTATTGGGGGAAAACTACTGGGTCTGATAGCGGGAAGTGGGGTTGTCAGGAATGCCCTGTAATGTCGGCATACGGGCTAAGGTGGTACATTTTTGCAGAGTTTACATGTTTTAGCCACGGTTGTAAGTGGTATACCTTCAGTTGCTCAGGGGGGGAGGGTGCAGGGGGACCCCACAGCTGAGCTGTGCATGGAAAAAGTGTTTTGTCCCTGACCCTGGGGATGTAGGGAAGATGTTGCCCCCCAAAGTAGGACTTTGACCCTGGAGGAAGGGGACAAGGGGACAAAATCCTACGGCCTTTATCAAGGGGGGATATGTACAGAGCGACAGCAAGCATTTGCATGTTTCTCCCACTAAGGGGAGCTATAAGAAATCCACAAGCAAACCCACAAGGGTCCCGGGCTTGGGGGGGATAAGAGCCATCCTTTTTACACTGTCGTCACGAATGGGTTTGGGCACCTCATAGCCATTTCTGGGTCGGCTCTTATTGGGATAGGCAATGTGTTGGGGGGGTGTCTACCCCCTGTTCCAGCGCGGTTTTTGTCATCCCCCGGGGAGGCCTAAAAGCCTTTTGCTCCAGGAAATCAGGGGGCTTGGTCTGCTACCTGGCAGGGGGAGCAGCGGGACTGAAAAAGGAGGTTTTTCCCCCAGGGCTGTAGGAACCCGTAACCAGGGGTTTGGCTGGTCAAAGGTGATGTAGTGGTCAGGAGTAGTAACTCAGCCCACAGCTGAGAAGGGTCCACAAAAGGTTTTAGTAAGGGGGCCAGACGGCGGAGATTTTATTTTTTTTATTACTGAAGGCTGAAACCGGGCCCAAAAATAAACAACGGGGCCAGTTGAAAGAAGCCCCTTGTCTGAGTGTGAATATTCCTTTCCCCAAGACGGCAACCAGGAGCTAAATACCCCCATGACGCCCCAGGAGGGCGCCGGACTCAGGGGGGCGTTTTTCTGAGAGGCCGGTGGGCTGGGTCACCTAATTTTTTCTCCATTGTGAACTGCGGATTATTTTTACAGAGAAAACCCTTTAAAAGTAGATCCCAAGGATAAATATAATTGATTACACGCAGTTAAAATTAGTGACTTACAAACGTCTCTGAAGAGTTTTTTCTTTTTCTTCTTCTTCTCACTGCCCCCAGACGCCGGACTTTTTCTACCGCCACAACTCTTCACAAAAAATGTACAAAACAAACATCTTGACTCCTCTTTTACAGCATTCCTCTCAATTTCCTATCCAAAACAAATCCCCATCTATAGTCCCCCAAAGGGTAATTAATTCCCCCCCTTGAGGAAATAGGCCCCCTATAGACTGGGTTTCCCACTGTAGCCAGGTGAAAAGCCCCCTCTACCGGGTTATTAGCCCCTCATCCGTTACTGCCCTCGAGCTAGTTACTCCCCCTTTTTCAGTAATATCCCCCTTAGCCATAAAAACTCCTTGAGCGGTTATTACCCCCTGCCCCCAGGTTACTGCCCCCAAAGCCACAAAATATCCCCCCTGAGCCATGAATCCCCCCCTGTACCATGATTTTCCCCCCTGTAGTCATGATTGCCCCCATAGCCATGACATTCCCCCTTTCCAAAAATTTCCCCCCCTGTAGCCGTGACATCCCCCTTTAGCCAATAAAGCCCCCTGTAGCCGTACATGCCCCCTTAGCCATATAGCCCCCTGTAGCCAGTGACATCCCTTTTGCCATTATGACCCCGTGCCGTGTCTCCTCGTAGCCTTTATGCCACCTGTAGCAGTGTCTTGCCTCTGTAGCCATTGCCCACGTTACATTTTTGCCCCGTACCCTTTTGCCCCCTGTAGCCAGTGTCTTGCCTCCTGTAGCCATTATCCCCCTGTACCAGTGCCCTTTGCCCCGTAGCCATTTGCCCCCTTGTACCATGTCTTGCCCCTGTAGCCATTAGCCCCTTTGTAGCCAGTGCTTGCCCCCTTACCCCATTATGCCCCCTGTAGCCAGTTTTTTGCCCCCGTACCATTATCCCCCGTAGCCAATTTTTTCCCCCCTGACCCCGTGTCTTCCCCCCTTACCTAAAAAAATAAAATAAAAAAACCTACTTACCTAATGGGGCCCACGGGCCCCCCGGGTCCTGGTCCGAGCTTGAAGCGGTTGTAACACGTGATGTCATCCGCCCGCTTACGCCGTCTCGCGGGGCCCGAGACTCCTCGGGGCCCGGGAGATCTGCCGGCTTAGGGACCCAGCGTGCAGGGGGTGATGAAAGCGGCGCTCACCCCCCTGCGACCTAGAATTGTTGGCGCTGGTGAGCACCGTACATAAGGGGAGGAACAAACGGGAACATCCTCCTGCCTCCTCCCCCCACTTGACCGCGGCTGGTGAAACGGGCCCCCCGGATCAGAGACCCCCTGGGAGGCGCCCCCCCACAAAGGAGTGC
The DNA here is from genome assembly GCA_025379985.1 of Phyllomedusa bahiana. Lineage (NCBI taxonomy): Eukaryota > Metazoa > Chordata > Amphibia > Anura > Hylidae > Phyllomedusa > Phyllomedusa bahiana. The sequence goes on along the minus strand of JAODAL010004346.1, from coordinate 128,739 downwards.
TCCAGGCCCACCAGAGCCTGGAGACGCCAGACCGGGGCACAGGCGGATTTTATTCGGGGCCGTGCCCCGAATGAATCTGTAGCACGCCCCGATATAATATATATTTATATAAAATATAAAATATTAATATAAAAAATATAAAATAAAAGAGAGAGAGAGTTAAATAGATATATAGAATATAAGATATAGATATAAGATGATATAAAAGATATAGAGAAATATATAGATAGATATAGAATGAAATTTTTAAGATCTAGGATAGAGATAGAATAGATGATAGATAGATTAAGATAATGAAATAGATTAAAGATAGATAGATAGATTGATTGTGTAAATTTTTAAAAATAGGCTACTACATATATATATATATATATGTGTGTGTATATAAATTAGGTCTACTACAGTGGCTTCCAGTTCGTGGACTTTTCAAGATTTCGGCATAAATTTGACCTGAAATATTGTAATCAATAGCTTATTTTTTTATTTTTTAGAAAAGAATCTTTAACATATTCTGTGGTGGGAAAAAAAATGAGCCTCTAAATAAAACATTAAAAATTTAAAAATGCCCCGGGGGTTTTTTAATCATAAGATGTAATCGGGTTTTTGATTGGGTGACCTGTTTTTTTAAAAAAAAAGGGGTTTACAAAAAATTTATCTTTTTCAACATTTTGAGAGAGGGATTACTGCAAACAAAAAAATTTCTGAGAAATGATAAAAAGAGGTAGCTCCCTCAGGGTGAAAAGGCTACAAAACCATCTCTACAGAGTTTGGACTCCAATGATCCACCTTCAGGCAGATTGTATACAAATGGAGGAAAGTTTTGCATTCCTCCACTTTGATTCCAGGGAGGCAAGAGAGGTCCTGGAGTAGAAAGGCCAACATGACATAAGTTTGATTCCACCAGCCTCTCCTCTGCTCTTTCTGGGTCATCACAAAAATACCTCATAACATTTGTGAAACACGTTATTGGTAGTATCATTGTATAATTTTGTTGGGCCTGTTTTGCTCTAGTTGGTGCAGGACAGCTTGCCATTACTGTTGGAACAATGTATTCTGAATTATACCTGCAAATTCTATTTAAGGAAAATGTAAGGACACCATTCTGTAAGCTGTATCTCAAGAGAATGTGGGTCACGCAGCAACATAATGACCATAAGCACACAAGTTGTTCTATCAAAGAGCAGTTAAAGAAGAAAAAAGTTAATGTTTTGGATTGGTCAAATCAAAGTCCTGACCTTTATCCAAAAGAAATGTTCCAAAAGGAACTGAAGCAAGTTAATGGTAGAAAACCCACCAACACAACAGTGTTGAAGCTGTTTTTTACAAAGGAATGGGTTAAAATTCCTGAAAGCTGATGCATAGGACTAACAATACTAACAAGGTTCATATACTTTCGTCAATCATAGCTATCGAATATTGGGTCATTATTCTAAGTAAACAAATGACCAAGTTTTTTTTATATTTGGCTTTCTTTATCTACTTTTAGGACTTATTTGATCTGGTGTAGTTTTAGGTAAAATATATGTAGAGATTTCAAAATAAGCTGTATAGCAAACACTGTATATGTAAAGCACAAAATGATCCTTAAAAATCATAACACTCTCTGGAATTTAATTCAGTAGTGACAATTTTGTTTCCCCCATGTGTTTTTCATGCAAGTTAAGAGATTCAAAAGGTTCCACAGTGTAAATATGTGTCTAATAAGCACCATGTAGCTAACCTTTTTGGATCCTTATGGGCATAGCCTGTTTCAACTTATGGAAAACCAGGTAGCCCTTTGGTAAACCTGCTAAACAGACTCAAGCCTGCAGTGGAGAAGCAATAGGTCTACAAAAATTCTGTTTCCCAAGATCCCACATATAACTAAGACTGATCTCACTCTGGAAAGAAAATGTATATTGTGCTTGACAGCTGTAAAATGTAAAAGCTTGGTTGGAGTTGTTTAAATTTAGCAAACCTGATATTTCGTGCTTCTTTTATGGGTTATATCCCAGCATTGGTAATTGAAACCTATGACCAATGTTTTGCAGCAGTGAAATATCACCTAAAAATGAAATATAAAACATTTTGTATGTAGGCTCCAGTAAACAGTTAATATAGAATAAAAATATTGCTTACTGATGACTATCTTACATTTAATCAAATTATTTTAAAAAAATTATTTCAAACAGTAAGAAAAGGTTTAAATGTGATAGTGTTCATGAATTGATATGGAAACTGTGCTGGCTGAGAAATGTTCATATGTTCATCTAGATTATTCAGAGCATTAGGAGGAAGGCAAAAGAATCCTTTGTTATTATACATTGTATACATTTCACATTTCCATAGAGACTTAAACACCTTTCAGTCAACACATTTGCCAAATGTAAGGAAACTGAAAAATATTTCAAGTCAATGCTTTTTACATGAGTCATCATGCAGGAAAGTGAAGTAGTAGACTTCTTTCTTGGAAAAAATAAATTTACCCCACAACATACACCACAAAGCTATATAAACAATATTTAAATATTTGGCAACAATCACTGTATTCATTACAAGTTACTACTGCAGTTCTTATGTGGAAAGCATGTAAATACATTGTATTTAAGCGTACTTTACTAAGGAAGTAGCCATAAATATATGTCTGAAAGTAGTCCTACAGAGTTTATTATATTATAAGTAGAAAACTTAAAGGAGTTGTCTCATCATGCTGTTTCAGTAGTAGTAAACTTAAAGGAGTTGTGTCATCATGCTGTTTCAGTAATAGTAAACTTAAAGGAGTTATCTCATCATGCTGTTTCACAGAGCCACAGCCAGCTTCATGCTCCCACTTCCTGGTTTGACTGTGGGTGGTTCTATAGCAATGATTGATGTATCAGTTAGTAGCTAGAAGTTCAATAGCTATTGCTTAAATAGCATTTAAAGAAGAAGCATAGTTCCTGCAAATAAATTTACTTTTTGTATGATAGAAAGTTAACTATTTAATACAAAGCTAATGCTAAATAAAATACATCTGCTAACAGTTTCTAAACCCTTTGGATTTGTATACCATGCAGGTAATCTTTCATAGTAACTCTTTTATCTTCACCTTAGCAAGAGATCTTATAGTAATAATACAGGTAGTCCCCAGGTTACAAATAAGACATTTTTTTAAGGGTTTTTTCCCATCTGGCTGTTTCACAGAGCCTGCTCTTCTCAGCCAGTTTCAGGTTCTCACTTCTTTGTCAGGCTATGGATGGGTCTACAGCAGTTATTGGCAAATCAGCTCTGCTATTCCTAGCTGATCCTGTTAGAGGGACGTTAGTGATGGAGGGGTCTAAACAATAAAGCTGAAGGTGGCAGAGCTCTAAACAGTTAGAGTTTGTTAGTAAGAAACATATACAAAGTTCTATGCTGCTGATAAGACACAACAGGGAGAGATGTGACCATCACAGTCAGGGCTAGCAGAGAAGACAGAGGTTAGTGGTAACTTAGGAAATAATGTGTACATAAGCAGGAGATAAGAACTGCAATGTGTTTGGTGTCAGCCTTTATTTACCTTTGTTTACATGTTTAAAGCTAATCAATGTGGTAATAATACCTCTTTGAGTTGAATTTGTTTATACATTGGAACAGGTACAGATTGAAGCATAACCCCAGCCAAATTTTTTTTTATTTTTTGGATATTAAAGCGAAGGGTTAACACCCATGTACCATTTGTCAGATTTCAGCCCACTTTCTGTTCCTCAAATAAATAATATTGGTAGTGCGTACCTTTGTTATGTGAGTCTGTAGGGAACTCAGTGGCAGGATTTTCATTTCCATATAAGTCTTCATGAAATGCTCAGGACACCGTTTCGAATAATAAAATTTATTAAATTTATTTACAACGAACATGTAGATTAACAGGTATAGAAACTCTTCATAGTGCATCAATCAGAAGAGAGACCAGGAGAAGCATGACACCCAGCAAGAGCAGAAGACAAAAGCTATGTAGAGCGGTGAAGAGTTACGCCAACATTATAGAAACCCAAAGCATAAGCAAGCACGTGGCTTAAAACACTTAGGAGTCTTGTCTGTGGTGACTATTATGTCGTCCACATAAATTGAATGGATCTGCTCTGTGAAATGTTTTATTGAAGGTGTATGTCCTATGATCTGTACGTATTTTGGGGTCTATTTTAGGCACTGTACTTTGGAGTCTTTAGTTTTTTTGGTGGTCTGGGATCTTCATTAATTTTATGAAAATAAGAAAGCACACCCACTTTGAATTCTATGGGTTTACACATCAGGACATAACAAAAAATATATACATTTTAGAAGGTCCTAAAATTGGGTAACTACAATCTCAAATTAACAACAACACACAACAGATTCTACTGTTTCATTATTAATTTATCAAAATTAAGCCAAAGTAGAAAAGCCATTTGTGAAACACATCTACACTAGTGTTGAGCGATTACGTTGGCTATCGACATCGGGCGATAGTCGATAGTCGGCCACCATCGATAAGGTTTTTCGATAGTGAGCAGTCGATTATGAGCGATGACCATTAAAGTCTATGGGAGAGCAACAACACCTTCATTCTTACACCCAAACAGGGCTGGAGAAGCTGGAATTAACATCCACAACAGTCAAATGGATACGTGCTACATCTTAGGCAACACACTTAGGTTATAAAAGCCACAGAAAAAAAAACACACACCATTCACTATCCCTGTCTTGTACCACAGCCTGACCCTTAAACCTGCATCACCCACAAATTAAAAAGTGCCAGAAGGCAGTATGATTTGAACCATCATCTTACTTGAACTGGACATTGAATATCCCTGTCCTGGAACGCAGCATGAGCCCCAAACCTGCATGACCCCCAGATTTAAAAGTGCCGGAAAAAGGAGTCTTTCAACCACCATTTTATTTTTCCTGGACTTTGGCCTAGACCTGTCCTGGGCCCCAGCAGGACCCCCAAAACCCCTCATGCCCCCCCACTTTTTAAAAATTTCCCGGGAAAAAAGGAGTCTTTAAACCACCATTTTATTTTAACTTGACATTTACTATACCTTTCCTGGGCCACAGCATGAGCCCCAAAACCCCTTTGCATGCCCCCCAAAATTTTAAAAAGGGGCCGGGAAAAAGGAGTCTTTCAACCCCCAAATTTAGTTTCACTGGCTTTGCCTATCCCTGCCCCGGGCCCAAACACCCATGACCCCCCAAACCCTTTCAGACCCCCGCATTTAAAAAGTCCCAAAAAAAAGGGAAAGTCTTTCAACCACCATTTTAGTTTCACGGGACTTTTACAAACCTTCCGGGCCACAGCATGACCCAGGGCCGGGTTACAGGGGGTGCGGTGAGAGCCCAGGCTGGCGTCCGTCTCTTTTTAAAAACGCGGGTTTAAAAAAGAGCCCTGATGACGCACAACGAAAACTGTCGTGCGGGAAGGCAAGTGCGGAAGCGAAGTGTAAAAACCTCCACCCTTCCCTGTACACAGCCCAATACCGGGGAACCCCTTTTTCCCCCCTTTCCGAAATGAGTGTGGCCCAAATTTTGAGCTTAACCTTGGGAAAAATACTGGTGGTTAACCTCCGGGTTACCCCCGGGGCCCCCTTTAAATTTTGGCCCATTTTTTTCCCTCTTTTTTAACCCAAACGGGGGGAGGAAATGGTCTTTTTAAACTTTGTTCCCCTTCCTGCCCATACCCATGTCCTCTAAATTTAACCTACATCGGTCATTTTTCCCCCTGTACCCCCCTTGTAGAATTCAGGGGGAATTTTTTTTAACAGCTATTTTGTACAGAAAGTTTTTTATACTTTAATTCTAAAAAAAAATTTTTAAAATGGGTTGGAACCCCAAAACCAGGGTCTTTGTTTCTTTTTTTTAATTGTATTAAAGGGGTTTTGTCTCAAAAAGGGGATTATAGCTATTTTAAAAGATTTTTGCAAAAACAATTCTTTTTGCAAAAATGTGCCCCTTAACAGGCCAAACCTTTTCCCTGTTTCGACAGCACCCCCCCCCCTTTGACCCACTCTTGACCATTTGTGAAGAAAAAAATCTGTTAAAAACAACATTTTTAAAAATGGGAAACCTGTAGTAAAAGCTGTATGCCCAAAAGCAAAATGCCCCCAAAAAATTAAAAAAGCATGACCCTTGACCATTTTGGACAATTGAAAAGGGAACCCAAATTTCTTTTAGAAAAAACCCTTTTTTTGGGAATGGGCCCTTTAGAATGCTGCATGTACAGAAAAAATTCCCCCCAAAAATTCAAAACATACCCTTTGGGGCCATTTTTTTGACAATTGTGAAAACAAATGTCTTTTAGAAACAACATTTTTTAAAAATAGGACCCCGTAGTATTGCGCATTTTAAAAGCAGCATGACCCCCAAAAAAATTTTAAAAATGACTTATCACCACCCGTTTAAAAAAATTGTAAGGGGAAATCCACTTTGAAGCCACCCTTTCTGTTCCAAAGGGCCAAGAATTTTTGGGTGTATTCACAGCAACATACCCCAAAAAATTAAAAAAATATTACTTTCTCAGCCACTGTTAAAAATTGTGAAGGAAAATGGGCCCCTTAGAAGCCACATTTTGTTCCAAAGGCCATGATTATTGCTTTTTCTTCCCCACCAAACAACATGAACCCCCCAAAAAAATTTTAAATAAAGACTTCCAGCCACTGTTAAAAAAAATTTTGAGGCAACATTTACCCCAAAACCCTTGAAAAATGTGAAAAAAATTTTAAAGAAGAAGTGATAAATGGAATATGGGTTTTGGGCATGAAACCTTGGTGTTTTTAGTCCCTCACAAAAAACCAGCAAAATGAACTTTTTGGGAATTGAAAAAAATAAAAATTGCAGTAAAAAAATGACATTTTAAAAAAAAAAGTTTTTTCCCAAAAGGGCCATTTCTGTTTTTGGGGAGGAATTTGAAGTAGACCCCAACTAATCGGGGACCGGGGAATTTTGGGGGCCCCCAACATCAACAAAATCCATGCCGATTCATCTTGATGAAAGTCAAAAAGATCCCCCCATTATCCTTTGGGGAAAACCGGGTGGGTTTTTCGTAAAATTTACTCTCCGCTGTGCTGAAGGTCCCCCTCAATATGGACGCTGGTTTCTGGGCCCGGAAAAACACCTCTAAAGGCGTTTCGAGCCAGCTCCCCGGCCATTCGTTTCCCTTTTTGGGTACCAGAATCCCCTTGGGCCGGGAAACATACAAAAAAATCTGTTTGAGAGCAAAATATCCCTGCACCATGACTTAAACCGGTTTTCGGGTTTTTGTATCTTTGGGCCTTTCATTGCATTCGTTTTGGGGAGGGGTAAAAAAAAGATTGCCAGAAGGGCACCCATTAAGGCCCTTTTGCCACCCCTTTCCTGCTGCTGCCACTGGGTGCCGCTAAAAAGGAAAATTCACTCTACTGCTGTCACGTCGCTGGCCTTTTTTTCTAACCGTGACATTTTTAAAACGTGAAGCAGACGCCAAAAATGTCCCATTGACCAAAACAGCCCAAAGGCTCCATTTTCCCGCATTTTACTCTCTATTTTTGGGGGGGGTAAAAGGGAAAATGCGATTTTTTTTTTTTCCGGGGATCCAGGGGTGGACCCCATAACGTTTTTCATTTTATGGCCTTAATTCGAGGGTCATGATGGAGGAAAAAGGGGCAACCAAGCACTCATGTGAGAGAGGGAAACCTTAATTTCCCAAGCCTTTTTGGGTTTAGGGGCACTAGCAAACTCAACTTCCCCCTCTGCCTCAAATTCACGCCAACCCTTTCCAAGGGAGGGACCAGGTCCCAGGTAAAACCTCCTCCCCCGGGTTCCTCCCACACAGCTTCCAAAACAGCCCGACTTGCCTCAGATGATTCACCCGGGGACTGATTCCGTCCCTTTCACTAGCTCTTGGGGGCCCTGAACCACTGCCAAAGAAGAAACCCCTAAAATTTTAAAAAAACTGTCGGGCCTTGTGGAAATTTTTCGGAGAAAAGGCTCCGTGTCTGCATCTTTTGGGCCCTCTCCCCTCCGTCCGGCAGGAAACCCGATTTTTTCAGAGTGTCCAACGATCGTTCCAGAACTAAAAAACCCCCACAATGTCAACTGAAAAGGGGGCATCGTCCGCACTGCCCTTTTTTGGTGTTTCCTTCAAAACGGGCAAGGAGGGGTGCAAGTTTTTAAACCCCCCACCTCGGGGCTCAACACCCCCAAGTCCGCACCGCGCTTGTCAGGCCAGGGGTTTTTCCACTTCGTTTTTGCGTAAGGGCCCATTGCCCCTTCCCACAAAAATCGGGGAGCATGTGGAGGGGGGAAAATTCCAGCGTGTTGCCACGTAAACCCAATGAAGGGTTTGAGGGGAGGCCGAGCGACGCTGAAAAACGCAGCCAGGCGGGACAAGCGGGGTGCGAACCAAGGAACCCTCGACCCCTTCTTCAGCAGGCACCCAAACCCCGGGGAACCCTTTTAAAGGAAATTTTCTGGACGACAAGGTCATGACATTTTCCAGGCAAGGGATGTGCTCCCACCCTCCCGATTTTAAAAGGGCGGCCAGCAGTTTTCGCCCAAAAACGCACCCCAAACCGGGCCCGGGCCCCCAAGGTTCGGGGTCCCCCAAACCGGGTTTGGCCCCGGGTTGGGAGAGCCGTCCCCACTCCTGACCGTGTGTGGACGTCCCCAAAAGGGCAGATTTTTTTCCCAACAGGGCCGGGTTTCCTGGGCACTGATGCCCCCAAAGGGGCCCCTTGGGGGGGAAAGAGCCCGCACCATCCCCCCCCCCGGGTTTTTGAAGACTTTCCCGAGCCTGAGAGCCCCCGCCCCCCCCAAAAATCCACCCACCCCCCCAAAGTGAGCTGTCACAGAGATATAGCGGCCTTGGCCCCCTTACAAGTCCATGTTTTCTGGTAGATGGATTTTTTCCGGCCACAATGCAAAAAACGCCCTTGAAATTTTAGATGACCGGCGGGCCAGGGCAGGGACGGTTTTTCCTGGCAAAGAAATGCCTGCTCGGCATCTGGTTTTGGGGGGCGGGGGGGGGGGGGGGGAAAGGCGGGGGCCATAAGGCAAAAACCCATCTGTGTCCACCAAAGGGAAAAGGAAAACATTTCCAAGGCCAAAAGCCTGGCAATGCCCCCATTCAGGTTTTTTGGCTTTGGTTTTTTTTGGGGTTAAAGTTTTTCTTTTTTGCCCCCCAACCCGGGAAACGAAAGGTTTGGCGGGTCAAAACTGGCCGCTGTACGGGTGCAGGCCCCAAACTGGCGGGAAGGGGAAAAGGGGGTTTTTGGTGGGCTCTGGTGGTGCTGGGGGTTTTTTTGGGGGCGAGGGGTTGGAGGCTGAAGCGGGGGCTGACCCTGATCATGATCTGAGAGACAGGGGCAGCTGAGGAAGCTTGGTGGTGGGGGGAGGAGGCGGAGACAGAGGGGTGACAGTGGTTTGGAAAGGCCCCGCCGGTTTTGGTTTTTTTTGGGGCCAAAGGGTTTTTCCCCCCCAAATTTTAAACTCATGCTTTCGCGCATGTGACTAGAAGGGTTGGTGGGGGTTTAACCCCCTTTAAAGGTTTTTGCCTCTATTTTTTGGCTTTTAGGCAAAGGTTAATTACATTGGTGGGTAACAGGGCCTTTTTCTCCAAAAAAGGGCCCCGGTTGAAAGGTTTGGACCTTTTGGCCGGGATGCAAAGGGGGGGGTTTCGCTGACCGTTGGGGAAAATTTTCAGAAAGGGCTTTGGGGACCCCCTTTCCCCCTTTTGTTGGGCCCCGGGCCCGGATTTCCACCCACTGTCCCTGCCAAAAGAAGCCCGCAAGCTTTTTTGGAAAAACCTGGGGGAGCAATTCTTTTTCCTTTTCAAAACCCCAGGTAACCCCCTTTTTTCGACCTTCCCCTTTTTCCAAACCTTCTAAAAAAAGGGGATGGAAAGGGGTTTTTTTGAAAGGCCCCAACACCGGGGATTTCCCAAAAACCCCCTTTTTTAAAACCCAAAAGCTGGCTCAAATTTTAAAAGCCAAAAAGGGGTTCCAACAACCAAAACTGGGCTGGGGAAAAATGCAAAAAACACGTATTCTTTTATGTTTTTTTTATAAAAACGGGTTTTTTTTGCACCCTTTCCCAAATTTACCTTGGTGACTATAGAATTGCTGTTTTTTTAAAATTTTTCGAGGGTGCGCGCAATGAACAAACTGGGGGCGCAAAAAATAAAAAACCCCTAACTTTTTTTGTTTTCCGGGATAAAACAAAGGTATTTTTTTCACCTTTTTAATTTACCTTGGGGACTAAGAAATTTCTGTTTTAAAGGGTTTTCGGGGGAAGCTGGGGTCAATGAACAAAGCGGGTGCCAAAAACAAAAAAACAAAGAAATTGGGTTTTGTTTTCGTAAAAAAACAGTATTTTTTTAAACACCTTTCCCAAAACACCTGTGGTGGGCTATAAAATTGGGTGTTTTTAAGGGTTTCTTGGATCTGCCCTCAATGAAAAAAGCTGGGTTCGCAAAAACAAAAAACCCGTTCTGTTATGTTTTTTTTAAAAATAAACGTATTTTTTGCACCTTTCAATTTTACCGTGGTTTCTATAAATTGCCCGTTTTAAGAAAATTTTTTTTTGGAGCCCGCGTCAATGAACAAAGCTTTGGGCGCAAAAGTCAAAAAACACGATCTGTTATTTTTCGTATGATACACGGTATTTTAGGCAACAAACATACCTGTGCGACTACAAGATTTGCTGGATTGAATTTAACTGCAAGGTGGATATATCAACACAGGAGGAATGGGTAAAATGACCATGAACACCTATCTGAAAGTGTATACTGATAATAAAAGTGGAGTTTTTGCACCTAACAAGAGACCTGCAGTTTACTAGCAATGAGTGTATCCAATAATAAGTTTCAGCTGACCAAATATCCAGGAAATATTTCAATAGCAAACTGTTAATAAAAAGATATGCAGTTCAAGTCTTACACCTAAGTCCTTGGTGAACAATATCCAGTGATCTTATAGATAGAGCATTGTCTTGTTCGCTCCGCGGGGGCCCACCCCCCCCCCCCCCCGCTGCTCACCGTGACTTTACAGCGGTAGGATGCTGGCTTTAAAACCTCTCTAGCTTACTACATAAAAAAATCTTCAAAACTCAATCTAACCTAAATTGGAAGGATCACAGCAAAAAGTAAGAGTTTCTTCTGTGGCAGAAATAGACTAATTTTGCTGAGGCTGTTCGGTCCACAGCAGAGCCGCACTACCTATTCCTATGAACGCTGAGAGACACTAAGGGCCGGACAGGAAGACCTAGGTCCATGTGATTTTGTTCCCAGCCAATCCGCAACCATACACAACCCAGACATGGACGTCGCACACACATCTCAACCCTGCTCTATTCTGTAAATCTGATTTGCTGGCGCCAAAATTACAGGGAAGACGCTGAGAAATGGCGCGATCTTAAATTAGATGATGCACATATTTTAACCTTATTTGCGCATGAACATCGGAAAATTGTGCCGATTTCAACTTTCTCGATAAAAATCGCTAAACACTACTCTACCCCAAGAGCTAGTAGAACCATCCAAAACTGCAATAACTTGAAGTGATCTCTTTCTATAAGACTTTATCAGTCTCTTACATTTTTCAAGAGAAATTTTAGCCCACTCTTCTTTTCAACATTGTTTGAGCTCATTGAGGTTTTACGGCATTACATTTCTGTACAGCTCTCTTAAAGTCCTGCCACAGCATTTAAACTTTGTTGAGGTCTAGACTTTAAGCCAATGAAGCAGTTTGATTCTTTTTTTTTTAATCCACTCTGTTCTGGATTTGCTAATGTGCGTGGGGCCACTGCTCTGTTGCATGATAATGTTTTGGCCAAGATTTAGCTGTTGGATAGAAAGCTTTTTATTTTACTCTAGAATACTGTGGCTTACAGAGCAGTTCATAATTGACTGAATGACTGAAATATGCCCAGGTCATGTGGCTTCAAAACAACCCCAAATCAACCATCCACTAATGTGCTTGACAGTTGGTATAAGGGGTTTGCATTGATATGCTGTGTTTGGTTTTGGCCAAGTTTGGGGCTGTGCATTACAGCCAAACATCTCTAATCTGTTCAAAGGACGCTGTGCCAGAAATCTTTTGGATTCTTCAGATGCAACTTTGCTGACTTATGTTGTCTGTTAATGTGTTGTCATGGGAACAAAATAGTATAGCTTTTTCTTTTTTTCTATTTTTTGCTTCTGTAAGTAAGGCCTATAGCTTGGGGGTTAAGACAATTACTTTATATGCTTTACCTATCAGCCAAGTTTCCTAAAGAAAAAATAGCTCTTTGCAGTTTATATTGCAAATGCAAAACCAGAGTAAGATTTCTCGGAAGAGTCACCCTGTTCAGTAGTATTTTGTGCTGTATGAACCTTCAGGTTTTTCACATTGTATAGTCATGTTTTCTAACAATCAGTCACTTGGCTATATTGTGACTAATATTAACCCATTGAGTTACAATTTTTGCAGCAATATTTAGTCATACTTAAGTAGTGCAGATTTAGAAACAAATGTGCAGGTGGAAGCACCACACAAAAAAATGGCAAAAACATTTTCAGTATATTATTTTGAAAAACAAACATTAGCACAGCAGAATATAGAACTAGGGTTGAAGCGATAACATTGGCTATCGACATCGGGCGATAGTCAATAGTCTCGGCCCCATCGATAAGGTTATTCGATATTGAGCAGTCGATTATGAGCGATGACCATAAAGTCAAATGGAGAGCAACCCAAACAGGGCTGGAGAAGGGCGGAATTAACATCAACAACAGTCAAATGGATACCTGGACATCTTAGGCACAACACTAGCTTTATACAAGCTACAGAAAAAAAGTCACAGCAACACCATTCACTAAACCCTGTCTTGTACCACAAGAATGACCCTTAAAACGCTGCATCACCCACAAATTAAAAAGGTGCAAGAGGCATATTATTTAACCATCATTTTACTTGAACTGGACATTGAATATCCCTGTCCTGAACGCAGCACATGACCTAAAAACCTGCACTGACCCACAGATTAAAAAGTGCCGTAAGAAAGTAATCTTGAACCACCATTTTAGTTTGAACAGGACATTGACTCGGAAATGTCCTGGACCGCAGTATGAACCATTAAACCTTCCTGACCCCCCAGATTAAAAAGTTGACGGAAAAAGGTAGTCTTTCAACCATCATTTTTAGTTGAACTGGACATTGACAAACCCTGTCCTGACCGCAGCATGACCCTTAAAACCTCCTGACCCACAAGAATAAAAATCCGGAAAAAGAGTCTTTCCAACACCATTTGAGTTGAACTGGACATTGACTAACCTTCCTGGACCCGCGTATTACCATTAAACCTGTCTGACCCCAGATAAAAAGTGCCTGGAAAAAGGATTCTTTTCAACCACCATTTTATTTGAACTGACAGTGACAATACCTTCCTGTGCACAGATGACCCAGGGGCCGAGTGTATAGTGGGTGCGATGAGATCCCAGGCCTGCGTCCGTCATCCCTTATAACACGCAGGTTTAATAGCCCTGATGACGCAGCAACAAAACTGGCAGCTGTCGTGCTGAAGATCAGAGTGCGGAAGCGGAAAGTGTGAGAACTCCGCCTTACTCAGTACACAGTCAGAGACCTGGTTAGCGCTTGCCCCTCCGTAATGAGTGTGGACCAATTGAGTCTTCACTTGGAAATACGTGTGTTAACGCTCCTTTACACCCAGTGCCCTTTTTACTTGGGCATTCCTTTTTCTCATTTACTCCCAACGTGGTGGAGGAAATGGTCTCTGTAACTTTGTTCTTTGTCAGTCCGTAACTCCAATACTCAATGTCCTCTGAAAAGACCTACATCTGTCAAGTTTTCCTGTACCCTACGTCCCGTAGTAAGAATTCAGAGAAATTTTTTTAACAGCTATTTTGTATCCTGCAAGTTTTTTAGTATTTTAATTCTAGAAAACACAATTTTTAAGATAGGATGGAATCCCACCAAGTTTCTTATTTTCTCTATTTTTTAATATATTAAATGTGGTTTCTCAATCCAGGATTGATAGCTATGTTAAAGATCTTGCAAAAACAGTCCATTTTGCAATATTGTGTCCATTAACAGTGTCCAACCTATTCCCTGTTTCTGACAGCACCATCACCTGTGGAGCACTCTTGACACTTGTGAAGAACAAATGACTGTTAACACACATTTTTTATTATAGACCTGTATAAAGCTGCATGTACCCAGCAAAATGCCACCAAAAATTCAAAACCTGAACCCATGACCACTTTGACAATGTAAGACAAATGTCAGTTGAGAACAACATTTTTTTATAATAGGACTGTATTAGTAGCTGCATGTCACAGCAAAATGCCCCCAAAACTCAAAACATGACCCATGAGCCACTTTGACAATTGTGAAGAACAAATTCTATTAGAAACAACATTTTGAATAGGACCTGTAGTATTGTCTGCATTCACAGCCGCAGATCCTAAGAATTAGAAAAATGAACTTTCTCAGCCACTGTTAAAAATTGTGAGGGAGAATGCACTTAAAGCGCACATTTCTGTTCAAAGACCATGATTATAGCTTATCTCACAGCAACATGACCCCCAAAAATTATAAATATTGACTTCTCAGCCTATTAAAAATTGTGAGAGAAAAATGCCATTTAAAAAAGGCAAAATTTTCTTTTTTCCAAAAAGGCCTTGATTATTGCGGGAATCTCACAGCTAAAATGCCCAAAAAATTTTAAATTTGACTTCTCAGCCACTTTTAAAAAAATTGTGAGGGAAAAAATCCCCTTTAAAAAGGGCCACATTTCTGTTCCAAAGGACCATAATTTTTAGCTGTATTTTCACCGCAAAATGACCTCAAAAAACCCTTGACAATGCGGGAAAAATTCTTAAGATAAAATGAGGAAATGGGGAAAACGGTGTTGTCAGGGAAAACCTTTTCTGTTTTTACAGTTCCTCACAGCAAAAAACCCGCAAAAAAGAAAATGTTGGAAAAGGAATAAAAAATTTTCAGTAAAGAAATGATCTTTTAAAAAATTTTTTCAAGAGGACCATTTTTTGTTTTTAAGAAAGGAAAGTGAAGGGAAAAACCCGGAAATAATCGGTTGGGCCTCGGCAAAATTGGGGGCCAAAAATCATCAGAGATTCCCTGCCTTTATTCTCCTGTTTAAAGTCAAATGGGTCCCCATTATCTGTGGAAAAGGGGTGCGTTTGTTTTGTAATGACTCCTCCCCGCTGTGCTGAAAGGGCCCCTAGATATGACGTGGCTGCTGGGCAGGAAACACCCCCTTTGCGTTTCGAGCCAGTCGGGCCCTTCATCCGTTTTGGGGTACCCGAAATTTTATTGGGTTGGGGGGCACATCCCAAAAAAATCGGGGTTTGGGGACCCCAGATAGTCGTGCACCTGGGGGCTTAAAGCTGAATTCCCCTGTGTTGGGTTTGGGTGTGTGCCCTTTCCCTTGCATGCCCTTGGTGGGTGGTAAAAAATTGCCAAGAGGTCACCCCTTAGGGTTCTGCCACCTTCCTGCTGCTGCCGGGTACGCCTACCCTTTTGGCTTACAAATGTCACGTCGCCCGATGTTGTTCCACCGTGACATTTTTGGGGGTCGTGAAGCAGAGGGAAAAAGATGTCTCCAGTTGATCAAATTTATCAAAGGGCTTTAAATTTTCCGCCCTTTTACTTTTTTTTGGGTGGGTGGGGGGAAAAAGTGAAATTTTTTTTGTACCGGGGGTCCCGGAGGGTGGCCCACCAGTAAAAATGTTGTTCATTTTGATGGCCTTAAAAGGGGGGATATGTTTGGGGGAAATGGAGTTTTCCAAAACAAATCTTTTGAGGATGGGAAACCTTTGGGTTTCCCAAGCCTCTTTGGGGGGGGGCCCTAGCAAACTGATTTTCTATCTTCCTCTTGCCTCAAAAAACGCGCCAACCTTTTCCCAAAGGCGGGGAAAAACGGTTCATCGGTGTCTGGGAAAATCCCTCCTCCTCCCTCCTCCGCTGCCTCCGGCACAGCTTAAAACACACCCCTGACTTGCTGAGATGTTTGCACCCTGAGAGCTGATGCGCCACCTTGCACTAGTCTGGACCCCGAAGCACTGCCTAATGAAGCCCGATAAAATTTGTGAAACTGTCGGGCCTTGTGGATTTGACGGAGAGAAAGGCCGTGGGCCCCATCTGTGTCCGTCTCCTCCTCCGTCGTGGCCCGGGGCCTGTTGTTCAGAGTGTCCAAATATCGTTCCAGAACTAAGATCACCACAATGCTCATGCTGACAAGGCATTGTCCGCACTGACCATTTTGGTGGCTTCTTCAAAACTGGCAAGGATGGTGCAAAAGCTCTTTCACCTGCCTCCACAACCCCGAGGTCCGCACCGCTGCTTGTCAGGCCATGTGTCACTTCATACTGCGTAATGGCATTGGCGGTGCTGCCACAATCGCTGGAGTATGTGGAGGGTGGAATTCCACGCGTGTTGCCACGTCAACAATGAGACGGTTGAAGGGGGAGCCGAGCTTGACGCTGCAACGCAGCCAGGCGGGACAAAGCAGGGTGCGACCGGCGGAAGTGCGAACTTTAGACTTCGGCCTTCCTCAGCAGGCAGTCCAGGACCCGGGTAGCTCTTTAGAAATTTATGACGAAAAAGGTTCATGACATGCGCCAGGCAAGGCGATGTGCTCCAGCCTACGATCTTAAGGGCGGCAGAAGATTTCGCCCGTTATTGCCACACCACCTTGCCTTGACAGGTTCTTGGCACCCTGGCCAGCGCTCGGTCTCGTTGCGGAGAGCCGTTACAAGCTCCTGACCTGTGTGTGGATGGTCCTCCAAGACAGTTTAATTTCAACACGGCCTGGTTTCTCTGGCAATAAACATGCTGCCACCAGAGACCTTGGGGGAACGAACCTGCACAATCCCTGGCAGTTTTGAAGAGCGTGCGCGAGAGTGAGAGCCACCGTCACCCCAGGGACATCCACCCAGCTCACCCAGTGGCTGTTACAGAGATAATAGCGGCCTTGGCCGTGCTTACTAGTCCATGTGTCGGTGGTCAGATGGACTTTTCCGCCACAGATGCAGACACGCGCTTGAAAGTTTAGATTGACACGTGGCTGGCCAGGGCAGGGACGCTTTTCTGCAAAGAATTGCCTGCTCGGCATACTGGTATTGGGGGGCAGGCAAGGCATGACGTGTGAAACCATCTTGTCACACCAGACAGAATGGCAAACATTTCCAAGGGCCAACGCCTGGCAATGCCGACATTCAGGCTTTTGGGCTTTGGGATGGTTTGGGTTAAAGTGTTTCTTATGCTCAAACCTGGAAGAAGAAGGTGGCTGCTAGAACTGGCCAGCTGTACGGCGTGCTGGTCGTCAAACTGGCGGAAAGGAGAAGGGGTAGGATGGGTCTCTGGTGGTGCTGGTGGTACCCGGGCGTCGGTGGAGGCTGAAGCGGAGGTAATCCTGATCATGACTCTGAGAGACATGGGCAGCTGAGGGAACGTTTGGTGGTGGCGTGAGGAGGCGGAGACAGAGGATGTGACAGTGGGAGGAGGCCCGGTCGGGTCTGGCCTTTTTGGCCAAGCAAGTGTTGCCTCCCATTTCAAACTCATGCATTCGCTGCATGTGACTAGACATATTGGGTGGAGGTTAACCCACCTAAGGTTCTTGCCTCTACTTATGCGTTTTACGGCAAAGGCGGCATATGACTCGCTGGGTGATCAGTGGCTTGGTCAAGAAGGCCCAGGCTTGAGAGGTCTGGTACCTTTTTTGCGGCGAAGCGTGGGCGGGGTTTGCGCTGACTGTGGCTGGCGGAATCATATCAGCGAACTTCTGGGACCGCCCTCTCCCTTTTTGAGGCGGAACCCGTATGACAATAACCATCGTCTTCCTCCTCGTTTCAGTGATGAAGCGCTCGCAAGGCAATTCTGCTGAAAAGGACCAGGTGCGATCCGCAATGTCGTCATCATTCATCATCAAACACTGTTGTCCTGAATTCTGCATCCAGGGGAGTGTAGGGGCACAAGAAAGAGGGACTGCAAGGCGTTGCCGGAACCGCCCGGGATTTTTGCCGATTGCACCCGGCTTCCTTTCTCCTCCCTCTGTTGGCATCCGTAACTGGGCATCAGGAGCAGAGAAAAATCATCCTCTTTGGCCTCGTGATCTTTTAACATGCCTTCTGACCCCAAACCGCATTTTGTCATCAAGAGGTCTTCAGAAAACTGGATCTATCAACAGTGGTGGGTTCACGAGTAGTCCATTTGGGCTGTTCATGTTGGACAGATGCTGGTGATGCTGATGAAGGACATTTGTGCAGTGGATGGGAGGGACGAGGAGGTAATGACTGATGGATGGAGGTTGCATTAACACTGAAGGACAGATGGAGACGCTGTTCGTTACTGAGATTCACAGGGCCCTGACCCAGCGATGACAGGCCTGATGGTCCTGCAAGACTGCATGATCCGCTGGCATGCGTGTTATCGCCTGCTCTGGAAGGGAGCACCTTTCTCTCGTACCTCTACCTCCATGTCCTACCCCCCTCTTTGCTCGCTTACACCTGAATTTCGCTCCATGTTCAGAAATATACAAATTTGAGAAGGTTATGCGAAGAGTTTTGGACAAGTCTCTTATTAAATATTTTACGGCAAATCACAGCTATTTTCAAATCCTCAATTCAAAACAAAATTGCTGATTCAAAATATACTGCAAGTAGATCTTATCAGTCAACAAAGCTGGCCTGCGCCAGTGAAAATAAAACGTATCTGAAATGTATTAGGATAATAAAAGGTATTTTTTGGCACCTATCCAATCACCTGTGGTAACTACCCAATTGCTGGAGTCAAATTATCTGCAGGTGGCTCTATAACAAATCTTGGACTGGTCAAAAGTGCAAAAAACAGTTATCTGTATGAATTTTTTTTTTATTTTTTTTTTTTTTTTTATTTTTTTTTTCTTTTATCTTTTTTGTTTTTTTTTTTATTTTTTTGTTTTTTTTTTTTTTTTTTTTTTTTTATTTGTCTTTCCATTTTTTTTATTCTTAAATTTTATTTTTTTTTGTTTTTATTTTTTTTTTTATTTTTATTTTTTTTTTTTTTTTTTATTTTTTTTTTTTTTTTTTTTTATTTGGGTTTTTTTTTTTATTTTTTTTTTTTTTTTCGTTTTTTAGGATAATTAGGTAGTTTTTGGCACCCCTATTCAATTCACCTGTGGTAACTACACAATTGCTGGATTCAATTTACTGGCAAGGTGGGCTCTTTCAAACAAATCTGTACTGGGCAAAATGGCAAAAAACACGTACTCTGTAATGAATTCGGATAATAAAAGGTATTTTTTGGCACCTATCCAATTTCAACCTGTGGTCGACTAAAAAATTGCATGTATTCACATTTAAGTGCAGGTGCCTCACTGAACAAAGCTGTAGTGCACAAAAGTCAAAAAACACGTATCTGTATTTTATTCGTATAATAAAAGGTATTTTTTGGCACCTATCAATTCACCTGTGGTAACTACACAATTGCTGGATTCAAATTTAACTGCAAGGTGGCTCTATCAACAAATCTGACCTGGGCAAAAGTGCATAAAAAAACAGTATCTGTAATGTATTGGATAATAAAAAGGTATTTTTTGGCACCGATCAATTCACTGTGGTAAACTACACAATTGCTGATTAAAATTTAACTGCAAGTTGGCTCTATCAACAATCTGGATTGGGCAAAAGTGAAAAACACGTATCTAATAATGTATTCGGATAATACAAAGGTTATTTTTTGTTACCTATCAATTCACCTTGGGGTGACTAAAATATTGTAAGTATTCACATTTAAGTGCAGGAGCCTCAATGAACAAAAGCTGTAGTGCCACCAAAAGTCAAAAAACCAGTATCTGTAATGTATTCGGATATTACAAGGTATGTTTTGGCAACCTATCAACCAGTGCTGACTTGCTGGATTCTAATTTAAGTACAAGGTGGATATATCAACAAGGGGAATGGGTAAATTGAAATTGAAACTCCTATCTGAAATGTATACTGGATAATAAAA
This sequence comes from Phyllomedusa bahiana, assembly GCA_025379985.1. Classification (NCBI taxonomy): domain Eukaryota; kingdom Metazoa; phylum Chordata; class Amphibia; order Anura; family Hylidae; genus Phyllomedusa; species Phyllomedusa bahiana. Next base: position 108,784 of record JAODAL010004346.1, on the reverse strand, counting down.
GTGGAGTTTTGCCACTCAACAAAGAGACTGCAGTTACTAGATAAGACTGTGTATCCTATAAGTTCAGGCTGCCCAATATCAGGAAATATTTCATAGAAATCTGTTAATAATAAAGCTATTGCAGTGCATGTCACACTTATAGTCTTGGTGAACTTATCCAGTATTCTTTATAGAGCTTGTCTGTGTTCGCCACGGTGGGCCCCTCCACTCCCTCCGTGACTTTACAGCGGTAGATTGCTCCTTTAAAATTTCTACCTAAACTATATAAAATTTCCAATCTACTAATCTAACTAAATTGTAAGGATCACGGCTATAGTAGAGTTCTCTGTGAAGAAAATATAATATTTTGCTGGCCACAAAGCAGACGCGCACGTCTTCTGCTCTGAGACGCTGAGAGATACTGAGGCTGAACAGAGAAAACCTGTTCTATGTAAAACTGAGGTCATGTGATTTTTGCAGCCACTCGCAACCATACACATCCAGTCAAGACGTCGCACACAAACATCTCACCTGCTCTTATTCTGTAATCTGATTTGCTGGCTGCAAAAATTAAGGAAGCGATCGAAAAAGGGCGATCTTATAGATGATGCAACAGATTTTTAACCTAAATTATCGCATAAACTAAAAAATCCGATCACCATAAAAACTGTGCCGATTTCAACTTTGTCGATAATTATCGCTCAACACTAATTATAACCAATTTAGAGTAAGACCTTAATCAAGTTTTGTATAATGTCCAAGAAAAAGGAAATTAGCATAACATAGAACTGCATAAAATGAATATCACAAAATATTGCCTGCAGCTTAATTTTATTTGTCTTTGATTGTTAGCTCAAACGTAATCTAGAGTAAAATGATTTTTTAAATAATTTAACAGCAAAAGATAAGAATATTCAAAATTTATGCTAAGAATAGAACCGTGGTTTCCCCCGGGGAACCAGGGGGTGGTTATTAATGGAAAAAAAAAAAATAAAAAAAAAAATCTGTTACAGTAAGTGTCATGTCACTTTACACCTACTGTACTTTAGTTGTGATAACAATGGTAATAAGAGTGATGAGGTTAGTACACAGGGAGAAGTCATGAACCATGCAAATATGACCAAGACATTTATGTAACTGGCTCACTAAGTAAAAGGGGTTGTCTCACTACATTCATTTTACTTCCGTCCTGTTTTCTTGGTTTAATATTTGAATTCAGGGGCATATTTACTGGCTTCTACTAGGTTGCAATGATGAGCTGGTGAGGACACTAGGTCTGTAGTTATAGCAACCAGCGCTGACAGCCTATCAGGAGAGATCAAATAGATCTGTAGCTATAGCGACCTGAGGAGCTGTTGCAGCCCATACAAGGGGATATCTAGGAATAGGTAGGACATTGTTAATGGACACATATTGCAAAGTGACTTGTTTTTGCAAGATCTTTAACATAAAAAGCAATCCTTGTAGTGAGACAACCCATTTAAAGTGAAAATTCATCCTCTAGGCAAATCTTTTAGGCTTCTACATGCTTACAAAGTTTAATTTACCTGAATAGAACCATTTTGAATATCCCCACCTACAAATTTGAAAGAGAGAGGTCAAAGAATTCGGTTACACTGGTATACTGAGAGGCTGTGTGGCACATCACTAAGGAGATAGCACAGTAAGAAATACACGCACAGTCCTTTGGTTTTCAAATACAGTAACACTTTACTTGCAAGAGGTACTTCAAGTTTGGTACTTACAAGAAAAACAGTTGCAGCTGGTGCTTTAGATGTGGTAGTTATCAATTTACAGTTTGTAACTCCAGGCCCCTAAGAAGGCATCCAACCCTTCTTGATAGTTAACCTATAGGCAGACATTTCTTCACTTGTGCGGTGTATCTGAATGAAGCCATATCCTTTTTATGTGATGAAAACACACAACAGATCCATTTTGTCTGATGTCTCTGGTCCTGGCCAACAATATATTGTATTTGTTGATGACAGACCAAACATAATGCTCCACATCCCAAAGTTTCTCCTCAGTCATTTTTATTAGCTCACTGGGTCTCAATTATTTGGCACACAGTACATCACAATTAATTCTCCATTCTGTCTAAGCTTTTACATCCTATGCACACTTCTCTATCTCAAGTTGCAGTAGTCAGACTCCTTCACTTCTAATACTCTGGAACGTATCACCAGGTGACCTGGATGAGTAGAGGTTACATTGTTTCTCATTAACTGTCCCAAATGGGCTAGATTCACATTTGACTCGACTGATCACTTCTTGATGATTATAATTAGAGATGGGCGAATCGATTCTAACGAAGTGGAAATCGTTTAGAATTTCAGGAAAACTTCGGTTCTGAACGAAGTCGAAGTTAGGGTACTTCGGGTGAACGAAGTGTGCTTTTGATTGATAAAATGGCTGCGAGCACATGGCGCTACATGGGGCAAAGCACTCTGGGAGGAAGAAGGGCATAGCCTGCATGACATGTGCAGAGATGAAGCCAATCAGAGACCGGCAGGATTCTGTGACGTTACCGCACTATATAAGTCCGGGCGCGATGCTGGGAGCTCACACTCCTCTCACTATACTGATCAGGGAAGGTGCTGCCGCGGCTGATTGTGATAGCTCTCACTGAAGAACTGATTTTAATACAGCGATTTTTGTGGGGTGTCTCAGCTTGTCTCAGAGACTGTTCTCTTAATGTTCTATTTCTGATTTTTTGGGTATTGGATCTGAAATCCAGTGTGCATCCACAGCAGCTGCATATACATTCAATATCCAAGTGGGATCTAAGCCAGTTCCTGTTGTATTTATTTAAAGAAACAGCGTTTTTACAATACAAATCCACTTCATTTTTGGCTGCTCAATTCTATGCGCAATTTACATCCAGGGGATAATTAAGAGTTGTTTGCTGGTGTTCTGACCCCAAGAAACCGTCATTTTCAACGCCAAAATATATACATTTTTCCTGTAGCATAATTCACAAGCGAAGGTTAATTACAATTTTATCTCTTGTTGTGTGTGTAGAAAAAAAGCAAGAGTAACACCCTACAAAGCTCCTAGGTTGAGGTGGCCCAATGGTTTGGCGCCATTTACATCCAGGGGTTAATTTAGCGTTGTTTTGCTGGTGTGCTGACCCCAGGAAACCGTCATTTTCAACTCCAAAATATATACATTTTCCTGTAGCATAATTCACAAGCGAAGGTTAATTACAATTTTATATCTTGTTGTGTGGCGTAGAAAACACGCAATTGTAACACGCTACAAAGCTACTAGTTTGTGGTTGCTCAATTCTTTTGCGCAATTTACATCCAAGGGTTAATTAAGCGTTGTTTTGCTGGTGTGCTGACCCCAAGAAACCGTCATTTTCAACGCCAAAATATATACATTTTTCCTGTAGCATAATTCACAAGCGAAGGTTAATTACAATTTTATCTCTTGTTGTGTGTCGTAGAAAACACGCAATTGTAACATGCTACAAAGCTACTAGTTTGTGGTGGCCCAATTGTTTGGCGCAATTTACATCCAAGGGTTAATTAAGCGTTGTTCTGCAGTTGTACTCAGTAAAAGAAACTTTGTTTTTCACCGCCACAGAAGAAATTCTGTAGCATAATTCATATCCGAAGGTTAATTAAGCCTGCTTGTGCTTTTTATATCAGTAAAATACACAGAGTTTTTAAACGGCACATACAAGTCAATTTTTCCTGCCCATTTGTGGAGCGCAATTTATATCCAAGGGTTACGAAGCTTGTTACTGGGTTCATTTGGAGTCAAATACAGGGTGTGTATTTATCATATACAGATATCTTCATCAAACAGTGTCTGTACATTTTAGAACAAACAGTATGTCAGACAGAGAGGGCAGGCTCTTCACCTGCGAGTGGCAGAGGCACAAACATTCCTGGAGCAGGTCGCAGCACAGCAAGGGGACGTCGCAGCAGGGGTCACTCGGTGAGGCCACAACTGCCGCTGTCATCTAGTGGCCGTGTACTGACTAGCAACTCAATGGTTTTTTGATGGTTGACTAGGTCATCCACTTCCTCCCCGATGACATCTGACAACCCCAGCCAAGAGTCGGTGGGAACGTCAGACACAACCCCTTAGTTGGCATGGCCCGGGAGCGGGTCAGCGGTCCTCACCTGTCCTCAACCCGCCTCTGTCCCATCCGGTTCCCTCAGCCAGAGATCTACTATGTGGTCTGGGCTCAGCGCCACTATATAGCGAGGATGAAAAATTTGAGGAGGGCAGTCAGCAGCTACTTGGCAGCGAAGAAATGGGCCAATATCCCCTGCTTCTTGCAGTAGGGGGCAAAGTATAGATTTTTGAGGGGCAAGGATCATTTTGGGGGGGTCACCCCTCTGCATACCAATACCGGTGATGAGGACGCAGTGACGATGAAACACAAATAGAAATATTAGCCGGGCCGACTTGGGACCCGGGGTGAGGAAAGGGCTTCATCATCGCGGGAAAGAGGGGCAGCTTGTGCGCACAGCGGCGCACCCCACAAGTGGTTCGGTGGCCGTGAGCAGCAGGATAGCAGCAGTGTGAGGCGGGAGCCAAGTCCACGGGAAAAAAAAACCCGTTTCCCCGCAGGGCCCAAGAAAGTACACACGGGGGCTCGCGGGCAGCGGGGGCAGTATCACTCAGTGCGGAGCGTTGGGGGTAAAATCCATATTTCCGCGGTGGGGCATTTTTCCTTTGCTAAGACACCGAGACCCGAAAAGGGTATATGTAGAATCGTAAGCGAAAGTGAACTGGCCGGGGACTAACTTTGGGCACCAGGGCCCCTGCGTCAACACATGCAGCGCACCATCTGGGGCCTGGGAAAAGGGGCTCAGATGTGGTTCCATCGCCGCCGCGCAACAGCACAGCGCCCAGGGGGCACCTTTCCATTGCAGCCAGTCAACTCCACCCCCCTCTGAAAGGGAGCGTTTCTCTTTGCCCACCCCCCGGTCCAAATCTCCTGCTCCTCGCTACTCATGGCACCAGAATCGTCACGGGGGCAATGCAAAAGAAAACAAGGGCGCCAAACCCCTCCAAAGGGTGCAGCAGCTGCCCGGGGCTCCTGTCCAGTTGTTGGTACTGCAGTCCTCCCTTTCCAAAGGGGACCTGCACCAATGAAACCTAAGGCTTGTCCCAGCCGAGATGGAGATTCAAAGCCGAAAATTATTTTCCAAAAAGCAGTACCACACTTCAAAAATGAGAACAAAGGTGGGCCAGTCCTTAAACTTATCGGTTTTTTCCAAGGGCACAGCACGGGGACGCTGGAGCGTAACTACGTCGGGGCCATACAGTCCTTTAAAACGGCCCACTTGGTGAATGTGCTTCCGCCCAGGCACCCCAACAATTTGGACAGGAAACGCCGCTTTCTCCCCAAAATTGTAAAACTGGGGCTCCTGCCCAAGGGTCCCCCTCCTCCTCCTCCACCCCACCCCATCTCACCTCCACAATACGCCCACATACCACATGTGTAGGGCACAACTTTCACGCATTCAACACCTGGCTTCCCTCGGCAACAAGCCCCCAAAGGGGAGGAACCTCCCGTCATCAGCAAGAAATCGATGTTGTCTTTCCCGCGCCAACTGAAAACGAACCAGGGTGACGGACAAGGGAGAACTGGTGTCCGCGCTGCACCGAGAGGATGGCCCATGTGCCCTGCGGGCCCACGGTTTTCAATCTGGTTTGGGAAAAAGGTTCCGAAGTCTTCCACCGTTCCAAACATTCTAAAAAAAAGGCCAGGAAACTGGCATGCACTTTTATCCATTCGTACAAACCCAGGAACACCCTCCCGATTGCAGCGGCAGAACCCTCCCCCAACACACTCTATATGCGATTTTTCCACCCTTGGAAATTTCCAGCCTGACAGCTGGACCGCCAAAAGAACAGAGAAAGGCCATTAACGATTTTTTGATGATCCAGGCAAAACAGAAGTACCCCCCCTTGTAATTTGATGTCAGCAAGGGGCAGCTAAAGCGTGACCCCGCCGTTTGTTGGGGCCATTCGGGGGGGCGACGTTTTTGTCAGTCGCCGGGGACCAGGGGATGAAAAACTCATTCCACTGCTTCAGTCCTGGAAAAAATGCTAAAAAAATCTGTCGGGGCAGGGGACTGGAGACGTGCGACTACATCTCGGGCCACAGAGCCCCGGGGGACGAAATGGAGGAGGAGGGGGGGCATTGGAGCAAAGCATTGTCTGGTAAATGAGTGGTTTTTCTACCCAGGTGACAAGAAAAGGGGGACAGGACAGCTGGAGGGGTAGAGGGAGAGAAAACGAGCGATGACCCCCCCAAGCCCCGTGGCAAAAAAAAACATTAAAATGGGGGCGGACCCCCCTCGATCACTTGTCAGATCCCGCCATGCTTTTTTTCCCTGCTGTAAACAGCCAATAGCCCAGCATCCGGCAGAGGATGACTTCGGCTCTCCACCCTTTTGGACCCTCGCTAGCGGTCCAAAAGGGAGCCTTTTTTTTCCCCGCTATTGAAGGGGGAAAAATCAAATACTATGGGGAAATCCCCCCGTAATCATTTGGGCCGCTGCCTAGTGGGGCATCATCCCCCTGACGGGCCCGACCGGGGGGTTCCTCACGCCACATATACTGCCGCGCTGCGGGGGGGAAGGTGGGGGGGTAGGGGAAAACCAGCTCCATCACATAACCAAAGTCTGGAGTCACTGATGACACTTCCTTCACCCGCCAGGGGAGGGGAGTCGCCACAGCACAGCACAGGGCCTGGGGCAGTCCCTGAACCAAAAGGTGTGGCCTACTTGGGCAGCCTCTGCCACCCCATTTTAAGATCCGCTGGGCACGGGGACCCCAAAGGATGTTGGGGGGCAACTTCCGAGTTTGCAGTGGAAACTGCCTGTCCGGCCAGTATGGGCTCAGGCGGGTGTTCAGCGCCGCGGGGCCACGTTAACCCCAAGGGGAACCCCTTTTCCACGGGGGAAATGTGGAACGACGACCTTTGCAAATAATCAGGGGTGAACCCCAGGATTTCCACACACCAATGCCTTAGGGGTCAGACTACAAAAACCATGACGTCTCACCCAAACTGTAGAAATGATCTGGGGTTTAAACACCTGCCTCAGCCACTATTCTGATCCGCCCCCCCTGATGCCACCATCGCTTAAGTTTCTCCACTGCCCCCCAACCATCTTTTCCAGGGGCTGGATTTCCACCCCCCTCCACACTCGTCATTGTGCCACTGTCTGACCCATGCTGCGCTGTGGCTGCTGCCGTGACCTCCACACGTGTCCCTTTTCCCACTCTGTGGCCTACTCCGTTTTGCCCCCCTCCAGAATGTCATTTGTGCCACTGCCTGACCTCATCTGTGCGTGGCTGCTGCCGGACCCCACACTATGTCATTTCCCCTCTGGGCCCACTCCTTTTTTGCCCCCTCCAAATGTCATTTTGCCACTGTTTGACCTAGCGCCGGGGCGCTGCCCTGAACCCCCACACTGGTCATGGCCACGTCTGCCTCAGCTGCGCTGTGGGTGTGCCGGACCTAAAAACTGTGTCATTTCCCACTCTGTGGCCACTCCGTTTTTTTTTCCACCTCCAAATGTCTTTGCCCTGTCTGACCCCAGCTGCGCTGTGGGTTTCTGCCGTGACCTCCACACTGTGTCATTTTCCCACTCTGGGCCACTCCCGTTTTTAAAAACCCCCTCCAATGTCTTGTGCCACTGCACCCGCTCTGCGTGGGTGCTGCTTTTACCTCCACACTGTGTCATTGTGCCACTGCTGACCTCAAGGGCCCGCGTGGCTACTGCCTACCCAACACTGTGTCTTGTCCCCCTCGTGGCCTACTCCCTGTTTTTTTCCACCTCCAAATGTCATTTTGGGGCCCCTCCTGACCTCATGCGCTGCTGTCGTACCCACACACTGTGTCATTGTTTTCCCCTGTCGCCTCATGCTGCGCTGTGGCTGCGCCGTGACCTCCACACTTGTCTTGGCCCCGTCTGACCCATGTGCTGCTGTGGCTGCGCATACCTACCCCACTGTGTCATGCCCCCCTGTCTGACCTCCATGCTGCGCGGGCGATGCCGTGACCACACACTTTGTCATTTTGCCCCCGCGACATCAGCTGCTGCTGCGTGACCCCACACTGTGTCATGTGCCACTCTTGCCTTTTTTCCTGTTTTTTTCCACCTCCGAATGTCATTGTGCCCTGTCTGACCTCGCTGGGGGCTACGCTGTCACCTCCACACCGCACTAAGTTTTCCACCTACTCTCATTGTTTTTTTTCCCCGCTTCCCCTTGGGATACTTTAACAGGGAACTTTCCCCCTTCGTTTTTTGGTCAGTTTTTTCCCTCTTAAGTGCCCCCGGGGAAATTTTATAGTGAAGCGATTCTAAGAGCGGCGGCAGTCATTGGGGTGTCATACAAAACACAACATTTATGAAGACCCAAACCAACCCCCGCATATTAAGCATGGCACAACGCTACACACCCTGCAGGGGTCGGCAGCCTGGAAATAGCTGTTTTTTTAACTGATTCTGCCCAAGAATTCGGAACGAAGTTATTTTTTGCCGAGAAATTCGGCGAAGTGAACTAAACGAATTTCGGGAAATTCGCCCATCTCTAATTATAATGTCTCAAGATAATTGTAAATCTGCCAGTTCTTCCTCCTCCATTGGGTGATTGTCCAGAACCACAGCCTGAAAATCAGTTATGTTACTCCTGCTGCCTCTGTCCCATCAACTACACCAAATAAAAGAGATATCAAGCGGGTGTGGTAATATAACTCCAGGTGTGCCTATGTGTGATAATCCCTATGGATTTGATAGCATTCTCTCAACATAAAAGGCAGAAAATTATTAATGCAGCAACCTTCAGGATTGTCTGTATAGGAAGATCTTTCCTTGCGCCCAAGAAACAAAAAGATGAGTTATCAACTGTCAGGGCAGGTACATATACCCGCCTAAATTGCTGTCATTGAAGGTCTATCCATATTCCCTCTGTCCAAGGTAACAAAAGTTATGATCAAAGGTTTTCATATGTGATAATAAAGGAGTTATTTAATTACTAATGTGCCCTTGAGGTATGGGATATGTAGGACAGACCTCCCGTAGCATTAAAGGGGTTGTCTCACTACAAGGATTGCTTTTTATATTAAAAAACTTGCAAACACAAGTCACTTTGCAATTTGTGTCCTACCTATTCCTAGATTGCGACTCTTGGGCTACATCAGCTCCTCAGGTTGCTATAGCTACAGACCAGTTCGATCTCGCCTGATAGGCTAGAGACCTGGTGTCCTCAGCAGCTCACCACTGCAGGCCAGCAGCAGCCAGTAAAGCCAGTAAACACTGAATTCAAAAATGAAACTGAGAAAACAGATCTGCGGTATGATTAATCGATGTAGTGAGACAACCCCTTTAAGACCCATTTAAATGAACATTGCTCTGCTATCCGTACTTTCCAAAGAAAAAAAGATAATACCAACCCAGACAGGTCTGCTAATACAAAACTTTCCTTGGAGGCACAGGATTACTTGCAACAGTCTAGACTGAATGGAAGTTTCAGGCAGGGGCGCAACGAGAGAAGCCTGAGACCGAAAGCAAACTTTTGGATGGGCCCCCCACCCTATGACCACGATCATTTACCGCTGCCCGTTAATAACACGCAGTCATGCAATTACTAGATAATACAAGGAGCAAAAACCTCACCATACATATCACCATCATACTGCTACCAAATAAATCCCACTATACCAAGACCAACATTACCAAACATTACCAATAATGTTACTTTTTAAGGACCCAATTATACCGGCAGAACACAACCACAAATTACCACCATATAGTGACTGAATAACACCCATATACTATTACTGAATAAAGATCGGTATACAAAGACCAATATTACCGCCATACAGTGACCAGATAGTAATATATACCATTTGTACACAGGCTCTGCAGACTCAATATTACCTCCATACAGTGACCATATAGTGGCAGCTACCAGTGTACACAGGCTCTGCAGACATATAAGTGATTACAGTGCAGTTACATCTTGTGACTTGCAGGTGACATTTCTCTGACGAGTTTTGACATTTTCTTTTCTTCTGCATCAGGTACAGGTAGGTAGGTAGATTGGCCCTTGTTAGGCAATAGTTAGACCCTAGTTAGGTAGACAGCCACCAGGTAGGGAGAGGTTAGGCCCCAGTTAGGTAGGCAGGCCCCAGGTAGGTAAGTAGACTGTAGGTAGGCCCCAGGTAGCTAAGTAGGCTGTTGCTAGGCCCCAGGAAACTAGGTAGTCAGTAGGTGGGCCACAGGTAGGCTGTAGGTGGGCATCAGATAGCTAGGTAGACTGTAGGTTTGCCTCAGTTAGCTAGATAGGCATGCTATAGGTGGGCTCCACATAGGTTGTTACCTAGATAGGCTATAGGTGGGGCCCACATAGGTACATAGGCTATGAGTATGCCCCACATAAGTAGGTAGATGGATAGATAAGCTATAGGTGGAGACCACATATGTAGGTAGGTAGATAGGCTATAGGTGGGGCCCACATAGGGAGTTAGGATGGTGCGATGATTTGACGTCATGGTGCAACCAACATCAGCACTGGGGGCCAACTCCTTAGGCCTCGTTTACACGGCTTATTTGGGCGCGGATTGGAGCCGTACTGCGCGCCGTATTTGCGTTTCAGTACGGCTCCAATCCGTCCCAGCCATTACAGTAATCCACAGTTCTCATAGAGAACTATGGATTCCGTCTCTCCTACTCGCTCGGCGAATCCGCCGGGCGGGGATAAAGTGACATGTGAATTATTTACGGTGCGTACGCGGCGTAGATAATGATAGTCTATGGGGCCGGCAAGCTGCCGGCCACCCGCCCCCGCCCCGCTGCATGGCTGCCGGCATAATTGCGGGCCGAAATCCATCCCCGCAATTATGCCGGCAATAAGCCATGTGAACCTGGCCTTAGGCTTATCAGGCGGATTTGTGGAGCAGAGAGTCGGCGGCGCTCTGCTCTGCTAAAGCCATGCAGTCACTGCCTCTGAACATCGGGACAATGGGCCCAGGCATTGTGAGTCAGGATGCACTGGGGTAACGGGCCCAGTAGCATTCACTATGGCTGCTACAGTGGTAACCCTAACCTCCTGGAAAATTTATGGTATGGTACACAGTCATCCAGGCCACAACAAGAATTATGAGCAGTTGTGCTGTTCAAGAGACTCAAGTACACCAAACAAGAACTGCTAAAGGGAAAGTCTCAAAAATAGTAACCTTGTTGAATTGCTTATAGTTAAAACCAGCCCTAAATTATTTGTGTAAAATGCCATAATCACCAGATTTTTATTACAGTGCTACCTGCTTTCTTTTCAAGCTTTATAGTGACCACCACAGTAAACGTACGGAGGTAGAGAGGCCTGCTTAGTCATGAATCTTCATACAAAGGAATCCCTGGTGTAATATCTGCAACTCTAACTGCAGTATCTTCTCTGCCTGGCAATAACTAGCACAGCAAGGAGTGTGCTAGCAGGGCAGGCAAAGGTAGCGTGGTGCAAGTATGGAGCTGAGCCTACTCCATACACATACTTCTATTTTTTGGAAGGACTGCTGACTTCATTACTGGCATTGGTGAATAGAGGGGCACTTGATGTAGGTCATATTCAAGCCTCCTCCTATACTAGAAGGTGTCAGATGAACAACCTCAGTGCATTACTGGGAAGAGAGTGAGGAACTGTGGTGGGGGAGAGGGAGGATATAGGGTAACATCTATTCTTTCCATCTACTCCAAAAAAAGTGTTATCGCCCTGAAAATGGTGACTCTATGAAGATGTGAAAACAGATATCAAAGTTTTAAGTTTTCACAAATTCCCAAAGTTTTTCTCCCTCCAGGTAATAGTAGGAGGGTTCCTTGGGGGAAAAGAGAGCAGTAACTACAAGTTCTGGTGGCATATAATAAACCTGACAGAACCCATAATGGTCTAATAATATAGACTCCAGTCACTATAGACTGTTGTGCATAATGTTGTCCGCACCAGTATTTTCATATGTCATTTTGGGAAAATTGTTGTCTATGATGTCAAGGAAAATAAATCTGTAACATAGTTCACTATCTGAACTCAGGGGCAGATTTCACACTGAAATAAATAGGAAGCAGAATTCAGTCAAATCTTGACATAGATTCTAAAATGGAATTTGCATTGGAACATACCCTAAGGGAGTTCAAAATTCATAATGTACGTAGAAATAATGTGGTCACATTCTCTGTGCACAAGTCAACAATGAAACATATCTCATGTCTGCATACTTTGCAGTTGGTTTATTGACTGACATAAGCTTTTCCTTCAAGCAATAGATGACAAATTAGTTATATATATTGTTCACAGGCTGGAACAGGATAGTGATCTATGCAAAATATACATTATTCTACTACTAGGCAGCTGGCTGAACAGATTTAATAGCATTTTTATATTACAGATAACTTTGCCAACATTAAAATCTAGTGTGTTCTAATTAAGTTTTTAATTAGTTTTTTAACCTAACATATATAGTGTTTTGTGTCCCGTAAAGTTTATTACATCTTTGATTTCATGATGAAATTAAAAAATAGAACACCTGAATGTCCAAAGGCACATTAAATAATACTGTTTTTATACATAATAAATGACAAGAATAAAATACACTGTCACAAATGATTGGGTAATATAGAAGTAATAAACTAATATTCATACATTTATGTAGCAAAATATTTAAAGCTGTAACAGAGTAGATAAGTTACGATTTATGTGAGTTATTCTTCTCAATTTAAGTATGCCTCCAGTTAAAAGTGAAAACTGAGCTGTGGTCTTAAATATTTATTTATTAAAGGGGTTGTCTCACTACACTGATTCATCTTACCTCAGTCCTGTTTTCTTGGTTTCATTTTGAATTCAGCGGCGTGTTTACTGGCTTCTACTAGGCTGCAGTAGAAGCCAGGTCTGTAGCTATAGCGACCAGCACTGGCAGCCTATCAGGAGAGAGTAAACAGGTCTGTAGCTATAGTGACCTGAGGAGCTGATGCAGCCCATACAAGAAGGGATATCTAGGGATAGGAAGGACACTGTTAATGAAAATATATTGCATAGTGACTTGTTTTTGCAATATCTTTAACATAAAAAAAACAATCCTTGTAGCGAGACAACCCCTTTAAGTCTTCATTTAAACTAAATGTACACTGATCTTCTTTTGTCTTCATTTTCTGACAGAGTAAGTTGCTGTCTAAAAATTGCCATAAAAGCTAAGTCAAAATCCATAAGCTGTTGGTTTTCCAGGATTGCTTGACATTTATGTGGAGATCCTGATATATAATCTGTCCTACATTGCAGATTACCAGTAGATCAGACAGTGAGGCACCCAGTTAAAATATTTTACAGTTCAACAAAATCATAATTTCTTATTTCATTAGTTTTCTAGTGTGAGTCTAAATTCATTTTGGAGTCTGGGGGGCTGAATTTATTGTGGGGTATACTTTAAGGTATGAATTAATTTTGGGGGTTTGGTCTGGAGTCTGTGTCAGTCTAGGGATTAATTTAAAGTCCAAATTTATGTAGGGTGTGGTCCAAATTATTTTGGAATCTGATTTGGGGTTTGATGCCTTTTCTGCCTTTATGAATTGTTTGTATTTCTTCCACCACTCTTGATAAGTGCCAGCCAGTTACTAGAGACTGAAGAAGAACAAAAAGCATCTCAATGAGGACAAAATTATAAAGGGCGAGACAGAGACAAAAATGAGTGCATAACTGTGTCTCTGTGGCAGAAAAATTAGTGCAACCCTTCACCTCTTACTTGTAGTAGAGGAGGATGGATATGGACAAAGAGGGATTTGGAACGTATTTAGGGGGACATGTCTGAAAACTGTCTTGGTCTAAGACATTTCGTGTTGCCCATAGCAACCAATCAGCATTCCCCTTTCATTTCATATAGTGCTCTGAAAAAATGTAAGGGGCTCTCTGATAGGTTGCTATGGGCAAAAAGAAAAGTCTTAGACCAAAACAGTTTTCAGACATGTCCCCCTTAGTGTTTTTAAAAGAAGCAGCCTCTATTTTGGGCTGTTTTTCCTTACTGAGATAGCACAGTTTTGATGTAGTTTGTGCATATAGTTCTTTTAGCTAAAACAAAGAGTGGATATGTGAGAGAAGGAAAATGTAAAGGAAATACTTAAAAATCTACTCACTAAGAAGCATATCCTGGTTTTGGCTGAAAAGTATACTTTAAAGGGTTTTTCTCACTATTATGATTAGCTTTTAACATGTAGGGAAAGTTAAATGAAGACTTTTACTAAATACATTGTTCTTTTGATATTGCTCTGGTGAGGAGATAAGAGTGAACACAATTGTTTATAGGTTACTGTCCACTTCATCCATCCTGATAAGACAGAGAGCAGGAAGAGACATCACCATGGGCATTTGGTGTCTTTATCTCTAAAAAGATTAGATTGATAAACACTTGTTTTCTGTAACTTTGGTTTGTACAGATTAAATCTCCTACATTTATGTCACTGTAAGGCTCAGCTAGTTATAGAGGAGCTAAGTATGCTAATCATTGCTATAGAACCACCTACAGCCTGACCAGGCAGTGAGAGTCTGAAGCTGCCTGTGACTGCCTGTGATAAAAAATGATCCTATATATTAGTCAGAGGGCCTGTAACTGAAATGTAAACTTGTTCTATATAATGTTTCTCTAGTTCCCTTCTGTATAATGTTTCTCTAGTTCACCTCTTATTCATATTATGGAACATAGGTCAAGTGGATCCAAGTATACAACCTCTGCAGGCTTCACGGCTATATTTGATAAGTCTAAGGGGTCTAGTGGTGATTGCCTAGCTGGAAGGAGATGGTCTCGTACAGTGATGGCGAACCTTTTAGAGACCGAGTGCTCAAACTGCAACCGAAAATTCCCTTATTTATCGCAAAGTGCCGACACAGCAATTTAATCTGAATACTGTGGTATGGAGGGGACATCAAGAGGCGGGACTACAACACAATTGATAGGAGGGATGTGACTGACACTCAGGATGTTGTGGTACAGCCATAGCATCCTTCATTCTGACAGGCCCACCATCAGAAATTTCAGGGCCCAATAAAGCTGACTCACAGGTGACGTCTTGTCTGATGAGTCGTTCACTTTCCCTTTTCTTCTTCATTCGTTCCAGACCGCCATGATGACTTCTCCTGGTCACCACTCATCCCTGCAGAATTTATAACACAAACATCTAACTTTTCTATCATCTTCCTAGCTGTGCCCATTCCCCCCCTAAGTATAAATTAACCATCCATAGTGCCCCAAATAACTACCTTTTTGGTGCCCTGGTAGTTATGGCCACCTTAAGTAGTTAGTTATATAGGGCTCCTAGTAGGTAAATAGTTAAATAGGTCCCGCTCCTGCAGATAGGTAAATAAGGCCCCCAGTAGGACACTCCCTCTCACTGTGCAGGGTCCTGCTACAGTCCCTCTGTGGCCCACTTGCATGCCTGGGCCTGCATGGGGGGGCCCCAAACATGTCAGGGCCTGTGGGTGTATACATACTGTCTGTGTATGCACTTTTAGTTGTGGGGACAGGCCTTTCCACCCACAAGGCAGGGCCTCACTGCCTTTAGTAGGGATGCAGGACCCTTACAAGCCCTTGACTTGTGGGGGGAAAGGGCTATACCTAAGAATATATCTCAGAGGCTTTGCCAGGGGCCCCACAAATATTGCGGGCCTTGCCAGGGGCTCAGGGGCCTTCATAAGGGTTCAGGGGAGTCTTCACAGGGGCTCAGAGGGTTATTCACAGGGACCCATCACAGGGACTTGGGGGATCCATCACAAGGGATCAGGGGGGCACATCAAATCATCAAATGGGCTCAAGGCGACCCATCACAGGGGCTCAGAGGGGGCTCATCACAGGGACCCTTCACAGGGTCTCAGGTAGACCCATCACAGGGGCTCAGAGGGGGGGTCTTCACAGGTACTCAAAGGGAGCCCATCACAGAGGCTCAGAGGGGGCACATCACAGAGGCTCAAAGGGGGCCCATCACATGGGCTCAGGTAGGCCCATCTCAGTGGCTTAGGGGAGTACATCACAGGGGCTCAGGGGGCCCTAATTACTAATAAAAATAAAGGGTCCGTACTGTGGGAGCATAAAACGTACAATATGTTTACATACAGAACAGGCCCTGAGACCTGTTCTTTGTTGAACACTTACTTGGAGACTGTGAATGGCGCAGGACCCTCCCCTCTCTGTGCGTGGGCTTTGTTCTGTCCACGGCGGGATGTTGTGGAAATTTAAATCAGTGAGGCCCCACCTCACAGGGCAGGGTCTCACTGATTTAATTTGTAAAACAAGTCTCTTTGCATCCTGCCAGCGCACAGAGAATGGTGAGGGTCTGGCAACAGTCATAGTCCCGAAGTAAGTGTTAAATTCTGTATGTTAACGTATTGTGCTGTGACTCGGAGGTCGGGCTTTCCCTTGCACAGCGCAGACCCTTATTTTTATTAGTAGCAATAGTGAAGGAGGCGAGTGGGCAGCCCGGCAGCTGCCAACAGAGAGGGCTCTGAGTGCCACCTCTGCCATGCATGCCGTAGGTTCGCCACCGCTGGTCTAATAGGTAATGCACACAGACTGGGGAAGATTTATCCATACTATCTAATTCTTAGACAGTGTAAACTTAGGCTAGGCAGTCTTACAATGCACCACATGAATCATAATGTTGATAGACTAGACAGTTCTAACTTGTGCTGGATTTAACTTTACACCTTTTTTAAGTTGGCTTACTTTATTCCACTAAGTGCATCAATATTTTGGTGCATTTTTTCTTACATATTGTCACACACTAAGCCAAACCCCTTTGTCATCATGCTACACACCTTTTACTGAGGCTTTGCCCCTCTGTTGAGTGAGGCACGGAAGTGTCTAGAAACGGTCTAAAACACATGTGATGTTAAGCATGCACAACATTATTTATGGTGCAAATTGTGCCATAATTCTGATGCAACTGCCTTGATAAATGTGCCCCACTGTCTTTTGCAGTAGGCATGTCTGCTTGCCTGTTTCAGTATATACAGTAGCTTACAAAAGTGAGTACATCCCTTACATTTTTTGAAAATATTGCATTATATCTTTTCATGGGACAACTCTGAAGATATGACACTTCAATAAAATGTAAAGTAGTCAGTGTACAGCTTGTATAACAGTGTAAATTTGGTGTGCCTTCAATATAACTCAACACACAACCATCAATGTCTTAACTGCTTGCAATAAAAAGTGATAAAACCCCTTAGTGAAAATGGACAAATCGTTCTTAACATGGAACCTTATGGCAATGAACTGTTTGAGGATATGAAAAAAAATTGTTGCTCTATATAAAAATGGCCTAGGCTATAAGAAAATTATCAACACCTGGATACTGAGTTGCAGCATGGTGGCCAAGACTATACAGCAATTTGACAAGACAGGTTCCACATAAATCAGGCCTAACCATGATTGACCAAAAAAGTTGAGTGCACGTTCTCAGCGTCATATCCACAAATTGTCTTTTTAAAATAGGCATATGAGTGCTGAATAAATGTGGCCACACAAAATATTGACACTTTGTACACAATTCGTCCATTTTCACTTAGGGGTAGTGATTAGCGATTGTGTTGACAATTGTTATCGGTTAGATAACTGATATCGGCAATTATCATGCCGATATCCGGTAGCCGATAGTCGATAATCGACGATGACCATTAAAGTCTATGAGAGAGGAACAACACCTTCATTCTGACACCCAAACAGGGGAGGAGAAGCTGGAATTAACATCCACAACAGTAACCTGGATATGTGCTACCTCTTTGGCAAGACAATTAGGCTATAAAAGTCACAGAAAACAATTCATAGGCTAAAATAATACATCATGTTCAATGGCTAATAGAAAACATGAGGACAGCGTAGCCACAGCAGGTACAGCGGTACCAGCAGCTACAGGTCCCTTTCACACAAACAAGACACCAGTATTAGAAATGGCACATGGGAACTGCCAGGAGACCCCTAGCACTTTTTGCACCAGGAACCAACAACTTGTGATATATGCGGTGCTGGTGGCAGCAAGAACGTCCCAACCAGGAATGCGGGGTTCAGCTGGTAGGGCCTCAGTTACAGCGGCTGCGGCGAGAGACAGGGCCACATGCAGCTAAATCAAATGGGGTGCCCACCCATTACTACTTCCTATTTTCATCATATCACCGGGCCCCTTTTTGATTCCGGCCCCTGGCAGGAATACTACCCAATTGCCATTCCTGGCATTCATTTTAAAGTATCCTGACCCCAACACCACCAAAAAAGGCCCTTATGGACACTCCGAATACCCCTTCCCAATAACACATTGACAACTTAAAAAAAAAAAAAATTTCCAATCTTGCTCCTGCTGCTGCTGCTGCTACGGGTACTTGCCATTCTAATGCTGGCATATTGCTGACATTGTACCACCGTGACATTAGAAGGTAAAGCTGATGCAACAGATGTCCCCAGTTGGTCACTGAGGCCTGTGTCAAATTCCTGCATTCTATTGTCAAGTGGGTTGAAGGAAATTGCTGACTTTTGATTTGGAACGTGGATCAGGGAGGGTGGACACCCAGTAACCGCTCTTCATTTTGATGGCCTTGAAGCACGACAAATTAGCTTTTGTCAATAAGACCTTTACTGTTGGTTCTTTTTACAGCGGCATGCCCCAAAACCGCAAAGATGCCCTTGATAGAACCTGAAGAATAAAAGGTGCCTGAAGAAAGTAGTCTTTGAACCTCCATTTTAGTTGAACTGGACATTGACTATACCTGCCCTGGGCCGCAGCATGAGCCCCAAACCTGCATGTCCTACACTCCTCTTTGCTCGCTTACCACCTGTAGTTCGCTCCATGTTCAGAAAGATAAAAATGTAAAAGGTATAGAAGAGTTTTTCACAGTCTGCAAAGACGGCAGATCACAGATCACAGATATTCTTAAATCCCTCTAATTTCCACCGGCCAACTAGGATTAGAAACAGAATTGTTTCTATCGAATATCTGTGAAATGCGGTCTGGTGGAAGAACCGTAACACCAAATCAACAGTGTTCTTCCTTCAGTCCCTGAGATTTACAACTGCCCAGTAGGACTAGCAATTGATAGGACTATCGTACAAGTGCGCTATTAGGGCCAAACTGAGATGCACGGACTGCAATAGAACTATTTAAAAGTGATATGGATTAATATGGCGATCTTCGCACCACTGACAACAGGCGCAATTTACTATAAAATATGTATAACACAATTTGCGTACAAGTGTGCTCTTTGCGCCAAACAGACGCACGGACTGCAATAAGAATATTTAAATGTGATATGGATTTAATATGGCGGTCTTTGCATCACTGACAACAGGCGCAATTTACTAGGAAATATGTATCACAATTTGCGTACAAGTGAGCTCTTTGCGGCAAATAGAAGCACGGAATTCAATAGAACTATTTAAAAGTTATAGGGATAAGTTATGCTGGTTTTGGGAACACTGACACGCAGTGAGTGCAATAGAACTGGAAAAACAAAAGGGACAATTTCACCTCCTATCAGAGGTCTGCTGGAAAAAAAGTGTTAAAAAACCATTCTTTTTCAATTCACGGTCACAGGACACACTGGGCTACACAATATCACCCCTCCTTTCCAAACCGTCTCCTCCTAACACCAGTAGATATCTTTAAAACTTTCTCTAACTAAATAAGAAGTGAAATTCTCTAATCTAACTCTATTCTAAGCTGTAGCTGGATGGTTTCTTATATTAGAAGAAAACTATCTCTCAGAGCTGTTAGAACAGCTATTGGTTCAGACGTCCTGCTGTGAAGTGACATAGCCAGAGAATAAGCTGAACAGGAAATACAGTTGCATAGATCAAACGAGGTCATGTGATTTTTGCAGCCAATGAGATCCATACACCGCCAAGTGGTGACGTTGTACATTCTCCTTAACCCCTCTATCCTCGGAGCTGATTGGCTGGCCGCCAAAATGACAGGAAGCGCTGAAAAAGGCGCGATAGTAAATGATTATCTATAAGATTGTCACCTAAACTATTGCGTGATTGGAAAATTCCGATAAGCCTAAAAACCGTGCCGATTTCAACTTTTGTCGATAATATCGCTCATCCCTACTTAGGGGTGTACTAACTTTTGTTGCCAGCAGTTTAGACATTGATGGCTGTGTGTTGAGTTATTTTGAGGGCACAGTAAGGGCCACATGTATGAACCTGTTTAGGTCCAAAACTCACTTTTTTGCCCATAGTAACCTATGGGCAATAGAGTGAGTTTTAGACGTAAACAGGTTCATATATGTGGCCCTACACTGTTACACAAGCTGCACACTAATTACTTTACATTGTAAAGTGTCATATTTTCAGTGTTTTCCCATAAAAAGGTATAATACAATGTTTACAAAAATGTGAGAAGTGTACATACTTTTGAGAGATACTGTACATGCAATGTTCCGTCTCTAAAGGAGATATGCTGGGTCCACAAAGCACAGGATTTTGGTCGGTCTTTCAGTGGATTCAGTATTTTGAATCTGCTAAAAAAATGACAATGCAAGGTATGTAGACTGTGTAGACTTAAATAAAAAAAATCTGTGCTATAGCCTATACATGTTCTATATTCCACGGAAACAACATCGGATTCCCGCAGCTCTAATTTACTGGGCCTCCAGAAATCTGACCGCTGTTTTTCTGCGCACGGTCTATCAAAGTGAAAATGCCGTTAGACTTTGCTGTATGGATATAGCCATATACAGTACTCGGTTGCAACAATTAAAGGCTAGTGGTTCAGATAGGGTTTACCTAATCCACATTTTTTACATATTTGAATCATGACTCTCGCTTACTATCACTTGACCCTTGTCACTAATGCTAATCATGCTACTCTCAGGCAACACTTTAATAGGCTCTTAAATACTTGTCACTCTCACTTTCTGATTTTCTGCTACTCTTACCAGTGCAGAGGCCGCCTGGTGGGCCTCGCATGATTTACACTTTTATCTACAGCCCTGTCAGCAGTCGTTACAGTTTTACACAGTCAGTCATCACTAAAAAAACTCTCTTAGTGATCTCAGCATCTCTCAACTTTCTGTTTCTTACTGCTGACACAACTGCTGCTTGTTTCACAGGCTTCAGTGCTCAAACTATTCAATTCAGCCTAGTAATATCCACTTTGGTGTGAAACCCTCACATTTTATGCCAGCTTAGAAACTCCCCTCCAAAAACTGTGATGCAAGCTAGCATTCTTCTACCTATAGGTGCCCATATGGCAGCTCCTACTGACTTAATAACAACAGAATGCATTTACAAATAATATATCATCATTCCTGCATTAAAGGTAAGGTCACATACAGTGAAGGAAATAATGATTTCATACCTTGCTGATTGTGTAAGTTTGCCCACTGATAAAGACATGAAGAGCAACATGTATGAATGGGGCTGCGCCTAATATCTGATGTCTTTTCAGTCCAATATCAGGCGCAGCCCCGTTAATGTCTAGGCGGGGCACACTAGAACCATATCAAAGTTACATATTTATAGCTTTGCTGCGACATTTCTAGGCGCATTTCAGCTGGAACGGGTATACCACTTTCTATGCCATTATTATGCGCATGGAATTTGGCATTCACATGCCAAATTTCATGCATGTTGCCCGAACAGTCTATAATTTTAAAGGTAGGTTAATTTTAACATTGAGAGATAGAATATCCAAAATAAAATCACATTGTATAAATTATATAAATTTATTTGTATTTTGCTGAGAGAAATAAGTATTTGATCCCTTACCAACCATTAAGAGTTCTGGCTCTTACAGAAGAAGTTAGAAGCTCCTAATCAACTCGTTACCTGCATTAAAGACAGCTGTCTTAAATAGTCATCAAAGACTCCTGTCCACAGACTCAATCAGTCAGACTCTAACCTCTACAACATGGGCAAGACCAAAGAGCTTTCTAAGGATGTCAGGGACAAGATCATAGACCTGCACAAAGCTGGAATGGGCTACAAAACCATAATGGAAGAAATACAAAATGATTTTCAATTGACATCAATCTGGGGTACCATGCAAAATCTCACCTCACGTGGTATCCTTGATCATGAGGAAGATGAGAGATCAGCCTAAAACTCCACGGGGGGAACTTGTTAATGATCTCAAGGCAGCTGGGACCACAGTCACCAACAAGACCAATGGTAACACATTACGCTGTAATGGGTTAAAATCCTGCAGTGTCGGCAAGGTCCCCCTGCTCAAGAAGGCACATGTGCAGGCCCATCTGAAGTTTGCCTGTGAACACCTGGATGATTCTGTGAGTGATTGGGAGAAGGTGCTGTGGTCAGATGAGACAAAAATTGAGTTCTTTGGCACTAACTCAAATTGCCATGTTTGGAGGAAGAGAAATGCTGCCTATGACCCAAAGAACAACGTCCCCACTGTAAAGCATGGAGGTGGAAACATGATGCTTTGGGGGTGTTTCTCTGCTAAGGGCGCAGGACTACTTCACCACATCAGTGCGAGAATGGATGGAGCCATGTACTGTAAAATCCTGAGTGACAACCTCCTTCCCTTCACCAGAACATTAAAAATGGGTCGTGGCCAGATCTTCCAGCAAGACAGTGACCTAAAACATACAGCCAATGCAACAAAGGAGTGGCTCAAAAAGAAGCACATTAAGGTCATAGAGTGGCGTAGCCAGTCTCCAGAGCTTAATCCCATAGAAAACTTATGGAGGGAGTTGAAGCTCCAAGTTACCTAGCAACAGCCTCAAAAATCTTAATTTAGAGATGATTTGCAGAGAGGAGTGGACTAAAATTCCTCCCCATGTGCATAAACCTCATCATCAACTACAAAAAAGTGACTGCTGTGCTTGCCAACAAGGGTTTTACAACCAAGTAATAAGTCCTGTTTGCCAGAGGGATCAAATATTCATTTCTTACTGCAAAATGCAAATAAATTTATATAATTTATACAATGTAATTTTCAGAATTGTATTTGGGATATTCTATCTCTCAATGTTAAAATTAACCTACCCTTAAAATCGTAGACTGTTCATGTCTTTGTTAGTGGGCAAACTTACACAATCATCAAGGGATCAAATAATTATTTAATTCACTGTAAAACTGCAGACATAATGAAACAGAAGAGGGTGTTCCGCTTTTCTAACAAGGTTATTTACAGGTTATCATATTGCCAATTTCCAGCCCCTTAAAAGTATATTTCTCCTGTTGTACTTCTTCATACAACTTGTCCTATATTCAGGTAAATGAAAGTGTGCTCACACGGTTAGCACCTTTCATTTTTCCAGGTTGTTATGTAAAATTCTAAGTCTTATGTGACTCGCTGTAATATCATAATCAATATTGGGCAGTAAGAATAAGAGCACTTGGGAATATGGATTTAAGAGAATAGACTATGTTAAATATGCAGTATTGTGCTGTTGAAATTGTAAGAGCTTTTCTTCTCCTGGGGCAGTTTACAGTAAAAGAAGTGTCAAGATATACTTTGCTTGATGTCTGCTAGCTTAAATAGCCTGAATTGCTTAGATATTTATCCTGCACATGACATTCCATTAATGAAAGTAAAGCCCCCTCAAGGCCACATTTGTAAGGTTCATGTTCAGGTGCTGAGAGGAAATGCATGTTTAAGCAGTACCTTCACAGGTCTCACACAGCCACCATTATGTACATGTATTTCAGTATATAAGAACACAGTGTTATCAAAGGTAGTTAGACACTTGAAAGCCTAGACATAACTAATTGATTAACAATGTATGATCAGAATGCGCTGTGGTTTTTAAGGAAACAATTTCAGATTGCAAGATTAGACATGTGCTTAGCATATACTATAGATATAAAGAAAAATTATTGTATGAGTGTCTGAAATAAACAATAATAATTATGCAAACTGTTACAGTGTATTCACACGTGGCAGATTTGCAGAAATTCTTGGAATTGAAAATCAGTTCCATTCATTTCGGTTAGGAATAGATTATCGTATTTTTCGGACTATAAGGCGCACATAAAAGCCTATGATTGTCTCAGAAATCGAAAGTGTGCCTAAGTCCCGGGGGCGCGGCCCGCCGGCCCCATAGACTTGCATTATCCACGGCGCGTATGGCGCCTGGATAATGTGCATGTCAATTTCTCCCCGCCCGGCGGATTCGGAGAGGGCAGGAGCGACGGAATCCACTGTTCTCTATGAGAACTGTGGATTACCGTAATTACTGCGACGGATTGGCGCCGTACTGCAGCACAAATCCGGCGCGCAGTACGGCGCCAATCCGTGACGAAATAAGCCGTGTGAACGGTCCCTTATAGTCCGATGCGCCTTATATATGAATCAATTCTTCACTAGGGTTTTGTTCAGAATGTATTTGCAGCTAATTTAGTGACACTTATTTGTAACTGATTTGTAACTGATTTCCGATCGTAAATACGTTCCGAAATCAGTTACAAATCAGCTGCAAATAAGTGTCACTAAGGCAATTTTCACACGGCTGATTTCAGAACTGATTCACGTCGGATTTCTGACGTAAATACGTTCCGAAATCAGTTGCAAATCAGTTGCAAATAAGCTTCACAAACTGTACACGTTTTCGGAGGGAAATTAAAATCCCCATTCTTTACAGGGGTGAAAGGACCTTTGCAAATCCGGGTATTGCGGCCCAATCCGCGGCCGCGTACGGCACGGAATATGTACATGTATTGACTTTTTTTTTAAACTTTACAATTTGAATTTAGCCCCGGTTCACGGGGCTTATTCAAGCCTTTTTGCGACCCGGGATTCCCTTTGAAATTTCCGGCTTGAATAAGGGCGGGAGCGGGCCCAAGGCCCCATAATTTGCTTTTACCCAGGGCCGTATTGCCCTGGATAATGTGCACGTCACTTTCTCCCCCCCCCGGCGGATTCCCAGCGGGTAGGAGGAGGGGTCCCGTTCCTATGAAACGGGGATTACCGTAATTACTCAAAGGGATTGGCCCGTACTCCCACCCAAAAATCCGGCGGCATACAGGAAAACCCGGGGCGAAATAACCTTTGTGAACCCCTTAGGGAAAAGTGTTGAATGAACTTGTCTTGCAGTCTGACTTTGTTTCATTTAATTCCCGCCCCTTTTAAGGGCCGTTTACACGGCTTATTTCCCAGGGATTGGCGCCGTACTGCGCCCCGGATTTGCGCTGCAAAGTAACCACCAATCCGTGCAGAAATTCGGTAATCCAAGTCTATGGGGGGGGCAGGCCACGCCCCCTCCCCGCACCCCCCCATTATTCAACCCAGAATTGCGAGCGCAACCCGGCTTTCGAATTTCGGCTTGCAAAAACCGGGGGAAACCGGGGGTTTATAATCCGGGCCCCTTTATATAAACCCAAGAAGACTTAACGGGCGCTCATTGATAATGCGCCTTATAATCCAGTGCGCCTTATAGTCCGAAAAATATGGTAATTGATGGGGGTAATAGATCAATGGATCTATTCCGCATACAATAAGGTTAAAAAATAAGCCAATCAGAATGTCTAATAAATAAGAAAAAAAAATTGCCTATTTTGCCAGAAAAGAAAACCTTAAATACCAATTTTTTAACAACTTTTAAATGCACAAATGAAAGAAGGAATATCCTAAAAAAAAACATTGAGAATATTAACTGCAGACCCCCATCTAGCAAAAGGACCCCCACAACCTAAAATTACCTATAGGAAGGCTATTTCACTGAAGAATCTATAGGTTTCAAATGATATAAAACAACATAAACGAACAACAAATGAATCCAAAACTACAGGGGGTTTTTCATGTGGAAAAAAACAGATCTAAGCTGACTCAGATCCACCGGGAACAACTTTTTTTGAAACCCCAAAAAAAAAAAAAAAAAATTTGCAAAAAAACTATTTTTTGTCAGTCAACAGTTATTTTCTCCTTTCCTGCATGCGGGTCCCATATATGGTAGAACAACTAAAAACTACAATTAAAATAGCCCCACAGACCAATATTAAAAAGGGGTTTTTGTTCACAGTTTTCAACCATTTGCATAAAAACACCCAAATGGACTCTGCCATTTCATTTTACCCCCGTTAACAGCCCCCATTTTATCAAAAATCGTTTGAGAATTGAAACAAAAAAGAAGTTTGGGATTTCAAATTTGACATATTGCATCCCAATGGCCTGAAAGAACCACAGAGATCTTTGTGAACTATTATTACAATACTTTGGTAAAAAGGGCGAATTGATTCAAAAAAAAAGTGGAAAGTTTAGAATTTTAGGAAAAATTGGTTTGGACGAAGTCGAAAATTGGGGGACATCGGTGAAGAAGTTCTTTTTATTTTAAAAAGGCGCGGGCCCTGGCCTAAAGGGGCAAAACACTCTGGGAGGAAGAAGGGCATACCTGCATGACATTTCAAGGGGAAGCCCAACAAGACCGGGGGGTTCTTTACGTCACCGCACTAATTAGCCCGGGGGGCGACGCCGGAGCTCACACTCCTCTACGTGCTCATCATGGGGGAAAGGGGCTGCCGTGGCTGATAGCTCTTACTGAAGAATGATTTTTATATAGGTTTCTTGGGGGGGGGCTCAGCTTGTTTCAAGACTGTTCTCTTAAGTTCATTCAATTTTTTTGGGTATTGGTCTAAACCAGTGGCGTCCCTGCACTACAATAATTCAATATCCAAATGGGATCTACGTTCCTGTTTTATTCTTTAAAGAAACAGCGTTTTTACATCAAATACCCTTCAATTTTGGCTCTCAATTTATTGCACAATTTAAAATCCAGGGGTTAAATTAAAATTGTTTTGCTGGTGTCTGACAAAAATAAACGTCTTTTTCAACGCCAAAATATATAAATTTTCCTGTAGCCTAATTTACAACAAAGGTTAATTTAAAATGTATCTCTTGTAGTGTGGCGTAGAAAACACGCAATTGAAAAACCTACAAAACTACAGTTTTTTGGGGGTCAATTCTTTGGCGCAATTTCATCCCGGGTTTTTAAGCGTTGTTTTTTCCCGGGTGCGACAAAATAAACCCTCTTTTTCAAGCCCAAAAAATTAAATTTTTTTTCCCTTTGCCAAAAACACAAAAAGTTAATTACAACTGTATCTCTTGTTGTGTGGCGTAGAAAACACCAAATGTAACACGCCTACAAAGCTACAATTTTGTCGCACAATTCTTTGGCGCAATTTTACAACCAGGGTTAATTAAGCGTAGCTGATTTGGCGGTGTGCAGACAAAAATATACCGTCTTATTTCAACGCCAAAATAATAAAATTTTTCCTGTATGCCTAATTCACAAGCACAGGGTTAATTACAACTGTAATCTCTTAGTTGTGTGTGGCGTAGAAAACACGCAATTGTAACACACTACAAAGCTACTATTTTTGTGCGGCCTCAATTCTTTGGCGCAATTTACAATCCAGGGGTTAATTAAGAGCATGTTTTGCTGTGTGCTGACAAAAAATAAACCATCATTTATTCACGCCCAAAATATAAATTTTTCCTGTAGCCTAATTCCATTCCGAAGTTAAATAACTTGTTTGTGCTTTTTTACATTAAATTAAAACACAACATGGTGTTTTATAAACGGACACATACAAGTCAATAATTTCCTGCATTTGTGGAGCGCAAATTATATCCAAGGTATAGCCCAAGCATGTATACTGTTTCATTTGGATTCAAAAACCGGTGAATATTATCATATACAATATCATCATCAGAACATGTCTGTACATTATTAGAACAAACATTATTTTCAGACAGAGAGAGTCGCGGCTGCTCACACTGCGTTTGGCAGTGCCACAACATTCCTGAAACTAGGCCCAGGTCGCAGACACACAAGGGGAGCGTCGTCATGCAGGGGTCACTCGGTGAAGGCCACAACAGCCGCTTTCATCTAGCGCCGAGTGTTGTACATGCCACCCAAGGGTTCTTGATTGGTTTTACTAGTCCATCCTCTTCTCCAGATGACAACAGACCAACCCACAAGCCAAGAGTCGGTGTGGAACCCAGACACAACCCTAATATGTATGGCATGCCCGGAGCGGTTCAGCGGCCCTCCCATCCTCATCCCGCCTCTGTCCCCAATCCGTTTTCCCTCAGCCAGATGATCTACAATGTGGTCTGGTCTCATCCCCACATAATAAAGCGAGGATGAACAATTTGAGGAGTCAGTCAGCAGCTACTTGGGCCAATATCCACCTGCTTCTTGCAGTGTCGGCAAAGTATAGGATGGATGGATAGTGGCATAAAGGGAGTTCATGTTGAGTGAGAGGTCACCCTCGGCATACCAAGACCGAGGATGATGACAGCATGTACGATGAACCACAATATAGTATGATGAATGTAGCCGACCGCAAACTATTGGAGCCGGGTGAGGCAAGCTTTCATCACGTCAGGAGAAGAGGCGTCACCAGTGCGTCAGGCAGCAGCGCAGCCAGCAAGTGGGTCGGTGGCCCGTGAGTCATCATGATATCAGCAATGTGAGGATCGGACCAAGCGGCCCACGGGCAAAAATCCGCTTCGCAGGTCCAAGAAATGTACGGCACTATGCTTCAGTGAGGCAGCGGCGGCAGAAGTCACTAAGTGCGGAGCGATTGGCGGAAAATCCGATACTCCGCGGTGTGGCAGTTCTTTGCTGAACAACGGAGGAGCCGAATATGGAGTAGATGAAATCTGTAGGGCAATAAAGTGAAGCGTGGCCATGGAGCTAACGTTGGCCGACCCACGGCCCCCCTGCTTCAACACATGCAGCGTCACCATCCGTGGCCTGGGTAGAAACGTGGCCTCAGATGTGGTGTTCCATCCTGCCGCCGCATCGCAAACAGCAGCAGCAGCGCCCATCGTCTGCATGCCATTTGCAAGCCAGTCAAAGGCTCCACCACCTCTGCCCCATTAAGAAGCGTTTCTCATTGACATCATCTCCGGTCCAGATGCTCCTGCTCCTCGCTACTCATGGCTCCAGCAGATCGTTCCAGCGAGTCGATAGAAAAGAGACAAAATCAGTTTGCATCCACCATCCAGGTGCAAGCAGCGACCGTGCTCCTGTCCAAGTGTTGGGTCAAGAGGTCTGTCCCCTCCCTTTCCAAATGTGGAACTCAGCACCATTCAGAGACTAATGGCTTTTGCCGACCGAATGGAGATGTTCCAAGCCGTATTTCTTTTCCAAAAAGACAGTACCAGCACTTCATAAATATGTTAGAACTGAAGGTGGGGTCAGTCCCCTTGAGACTTATCGGTTTGTTCCAAGGTTCACGGCAGCGCGGACACTGACTTAACTAACGGTCGGGGCCAGTACATGTCCATTACGGCCCACTGGTGAAATGTGCTCCTTCCCAGGCACACCAAACAACATGGACAGAACTCGCTTTCTCCTCCATGTTGTCAAACTGCTGCTACCTGCTGCCTCCTCCTCCTCCCACCATCACCACCATCGTCAGTCTCCACAAGTACTGCCTCCATCATACCACATGTGTAGGCACAGCGGTGTCTACGCATTCTACACCTGGCTTGCCTCGCGAACCGAAGTCCCACAGGGAGGTACTGCCTCGCGTCATGCAGCAAGAAAATCGATGTGTTCCTTTCCCGCGCCAACTGCCAAATCGAACCATGGTGACGGACAATGGAGTAACATGGTGTCCTGCTGCACCGGAGGAGGGGAAGGACCATGCGCCCAGCACGGCGCACCTGTTCAATCTGGTGTGAAAAGGTTCCTGAATTCCTTCACCCACGATCTCCAGAACTTCAGAAATGGACAGGTAAACCTGTTCATCACTTTATCCATTCGTAACAAAGCCAGTAACACCCACCTCGAGTTGCAGCGGCAGAACGGCCTCCCCCAACAAAGTGCGCACTGATAATGTGATGTTTCCACCCCTGAATTCCACCTTCACAGGTTGACCGACTGTATAACAGAGAAAGGCCATTAACGATTTTTTTGATGATCCAGGCAGACAGAAGTACTCCCGCTGAGTACTTGATGTCATCCATTGGCAGCTTCCTGCTGACACCTGCCGTTGTTGAGGCCATTCGATGAGGCGACGTATTTGTCAGTCGCCACGGAACTACGGGATGAATAACGTCATTCCACTGCTTCATGTCCTGGAACAGATCGAAAAAATCTTTGGGCAGGGACTGAGAGAGTGGCGACTACATCACGTGCCACATGAGTCCCCGTGGGACTGAAATGAGGAGAGGAGAGAGGACATTAGCAAAGCATTGTCTGGTGAATGAGTGGATTTTGTACCCAGGTGACCAGATAGGATGAGCAGGAGCAGGCTGGAGGAGTGGAATGGAGAATGGAAACGAGGCTAGTATGACTCCCAACCCCGGGGCATATACAGTGGAATGTACAGGGAGCCCCTCGAGTCCTTGTCAGATGGCACGCAGCATGCTTCATTTGCCTGGCTAGTGACAGACGAATAATCAGCATCAGGCTAGAGGGATGACTTCTGGCTCTTCCACCCTATGGACCCTCGCTACCGTCCAAATGGGAGCCTTTTTCCCTAGCATTGAAGAAACAAACACAAATACCTATAGGGAACATCCTCCCGTAATCATTTGGCCGCTGCCTATGTTTTTTCGGGGACCCATCGTCCCCTCCTCTACAGGTCCGACCGGGGGTTCCCAGCCTCACTTACTACTTGCCGCGCTGCTGGGGGAAGTGGGGGGTAAGGGAGCAGTACACTCATCATATAAACCTAAGTCCAGGAGTCACTGATGAGCTGCGTCCTCGACCCGCCTAGTGAGAGGGCAGTTCGCCAGCACAGCACAGCAGACCTGGAGCAGTCCCCTGAACCAAAGTTGTGGCCTACTTGGAAAGCACTCTGCCACCTCAATTAAAGATCCGCCTGACTACTGCAGCCAAACTGGTATGTGTGCCGCAACTTTGACCGAGTTTTCAGTGAAGAAACTGTCCTGCCCGCCATAGTGGTGGCATCCAGAGCGGGTGATCCAGTCGGCGTGGGCCATCTACCCCAAGGAATAACCCGCTTGTCCACGGAAATGTGGAAATGACCGACCTTTGACAAGATGAATCAGCGTAGGATCCGCCAGATTACCACACACCAAAGCCATCGCGTCAGTTCTTGGTTCAAACTACCTGGCCCTCAGCCCCTATTCTGATGCCGCACCCGCCTGATGCCACACATCTGCTGCCAATTTCTCACATCTGCCTACCACAAATCTTATACCATACAGGTATTGCCACCCACCTCAACACTCTGTCATTGTCCACTCTATGACCTCATTCGCTGCTGCGTTTCTGTTGCGTAACATCCACACATGTCTCCATTGTGCACTGTCTGACCTCATCTGCGTTTGGACTGTGCCATGTCCTCCACACTGAGTCATTGTGCCACTGCCTGACCTCATGCTGCTGCCGCCGATACCTCCGCTTACACAACAAGTGCCACACTGAGGCTTCCTCCTGTTATGCCACCTCCGGACTGTCATTGTGCCCCTGTCTGACCGCATGCTGCTGCTGTGGCTCCTGCCGTGCCCTCCACACTGTGTCATTGTGCCACTGCCAGACCTCATGCTGCGCGGCCGATGACCTCCGCTCCTCATTCACTGTGCCATTTCTGTAGTCTTACTTCCTTTTTATTGCCACCTCCAGCAATGTCATTGAGCCAGCTGCCTGATCACATGCAGCTGCTATGGCTGCAGTCGTGACTCATCCAATACTGTGTTTTTGTGCCACTCTGTGGCCTAATACTGTTTTGCCGCCTCCAGACAGTCATTCTGCCACGCCTGATCTCATAACTGCTCGCCGGACCTCCACACTGTGTTATTGGTTCCTCTCTGTGGCCTAATACTGTTTTGCCGCCTCCAAATAGTCATTGTGTCCCCACCCCACCAACCCACTGCCTTATCACATACATCTGTCCGCCGTGACCTCCACCCTGTTGATTGTGCCACTCTGTGAGCCTAATACTTTTAGCGCCTCCAGAATTCAATGCGTGCCACTGCCTGATCTCATACTGCTGCCGCCGTGACCTCCACACTGTGTGATTGCTGCCACTCTTTCCTAATACTTGTTTACCGCCTCCAGAATGTCCATAGTGCCACTGCCTGATTCTCATGCCTGGCTGCTTGTTGTTGACCTCCACACTGTATCATTGTGCCACTCAGGCCTAATACGTTTTTGCCTGCCTCCAGAATGTATTGTGCCACTGCCTGATCTCATGCTGCTGCTGTCCGTTGACCTCCTACACTGTATCATTGTGCCACTCTGTGGCCTAATAACAGTTATTGCCGCCCTCCAGAATGTCATTGTGCCACTTAGCCTGATCTCATCTGCGCTTCGTGACCTCCTCACTGTATCCTTGTGCCACTGCTGTGCATAATACTGTTTTGCCGCCTCCAGAATGTCATTTGTCCACTGCCTGACCTCATACTGCTGCCGCCGTGTGACCTCCGCTCTCGAGTCATTGTGCCACTCTGTGGTTTCCTCTGTTTTGCCACCTACAGAATGTCATTGTGCCACGCCCTGACCACAATTTTAGTGTGGCTGCCGCCGTCACTCCACACTCTGTCACTAATGTCCACCGAAGCTCTCATCTTGTTTTTTTCCAGCTTTCATGGCTGGGCATGACATTATCAGGCTACATTCCCGTTTGAGTTTTTTGGTCAATTGTGGCCTCTTAAGTGCCCAGGAATTTTAATAGTGGAACGATTCTAAGACCGCTGCAGGCATCTGCGTGTCATACTAAAACAAAAAATTGTATGAAGACCATACCAACTCCCACTGCATATCTTTAATGCATGGCACAATGTGTCTACACACCCGCAGCTCTGTGCAGCCAGAAATATGCTGCAATAATTTAAGTCGCGATACTGCCAAAGTAATTCGGACCGAATTTATTTACTTTGTCCTGAAAATTCGGCGAAGAGACCGAATCAAATTTTGTAGAAGATAATCGCCCATCTTCTAATCTATGGCAATCAATATGCTCCATACCGGTTTTGCTACAGTATAATGTACAAACCTGACCATAGAACTCAGATACAGCCACACAATAAGCTCTGCTACAAATCCTCCATATAACTTTCTTGCAGAGCATCTTCTTAATCATATATTTCTATTATATTTTAATTCTCTTTAGATATTCATTAGAATATAAAGACAATAAATACTGGTTTAAATTTTTGATTAAACAGATTCCATAATTGTTTGTTGTTTTTAACACCTCATTTTCTCCTAACTTGCTGCTGCTAACAACCATCTCAGGTATTCAAGTAACACCTTTAGTGCATTAGAATCTTTCAGATGCCCATATTACTCTACTTTATATTAGTCCAATTATTTATTATTTGGAGAACCTTTTCATACCTTTATCTGATCGCTGGGTGTTAGTTCAGCTTTCCTGCTTTTAGCAGCTATGTAAAGTATGGGATGTTACTGCTTTCACCAATGCTACTGTTTCCAACATTTTTATCTGTCCACTGTGTGCAATCTCTTCTACTAGTGTCTCCTTTTCTTTTAAGACAATCTAATTAACACTTTCCTGCTTATACTAATTACTGTCTTGTCTGCACACACTGTCAGCAACCTTTTCTCTGCTCCAAGGGCCTGCTGACTTTGCTCCAACAATGATTTCAGCTTTTAAAGAATGGTAATCGGTCTTCTTTAGATTCGCTGATTGCATACTCTCTCCAGCATCTCAACTCTAGAAATGCAAGGGGCGTTTCTTCCCCTCCCAGCTGGGTGACATCATCCCCCTTCACTGTTCATGCTGGCTCCTGAGACTCCCCCCCCCTCTGGGTCCACATGTCACTGTGTTTCTCCCTATCAGTCTTATTTTGTAAGAGCTGTATACATACCACAGGCTGCATTCAATCTAGACTCAGCACTGATATCTTCTCCTCTCACAGCTGGAGATTTGTTACAGCTGAATCCAGCTTTCTATGAATGGCACAGATCACCCTTCTATGCAGGAGAGTTAGGCACTGAGACACAACTGTATTGTTTTATGATTGTAGAATCTGCTGCAGTTTGTTTCTGCTAGATGTGCAGAGAGAAATTGCTACAGCCCCTAACTCTGAGTCAGAGAGGCAGGGATCGACACACAATTGTGCTGTTTCCTGATTGTAGAAGCCCTGCAGTGTAATTCTGTTTCTTCCGCTGTGCAGAGTGAAAATGTGCCGGTCCCTTACTTTGAGTGAAAGGCAGGAATGCAAGCTCCGTTAATACAGCCGACCGGAGGCCGAACAGAATGTAAATGAGCTCTCAGCTAGTGAAATGCAAGAAGGAGGGATCCCACCAGGACTGGATATCAGTGTAAACAGAAACAGAAGATAAGGGATCCTGTGATAACAAGACAGCTTTGTTAATGACATCTAATTGCAAAGTTGCTTGTTTTCACTGTCCCCTTATTCTGAAGACCATTTAATGAAATGATACAACCCCTTTAAACATCAGCAGAAAGGTTTTTTGGTTTTTTCTTCTTTATTTTATTTACACTGTGATGTTACATTGCTCTATAGGACCTGAGGAAACGCTGCTTAGGGAGAAATGCATAGTCCACATACTTTTTAATTCCTGTTATGTCTTAATTAAACTTTTCTTTGCTTTAATAAGTAGTCTTAGCGCCTTACATACCTCATTTTGTAGTTGCCTTTTGACACTAATATATTTCCCATATCTTTACTCCGGAGCCCGTTTGCGGTGGCACAGAATAAGGAGAAGCGGCTGAAGAGACTACCACCAATAGGCTTGTTGAGAGTTGCATCTCCCCACTTTTGCAACATCACCAGGTTAGTGCAATACTGACCAAAAATTATTCATCTGTCCGAACACTCCAAAAATTATTCATCTGTCCATGCACTAGGGGCGCATTAGCTGTTAGCTGGTATAGATCTCTGCTGAAATTTATTCTAGAAAACTGGCATACAAGCTTGATAAATAAACCCAATGGTTTCAAAGCTTTTTAACCTGTACAATAGTCAAATAAAATGTATGAGATATGATTATAAATATTCTGATGACAAATCTATATATCTGTTTTTAATGAACCCCTCTGCTATTATCCTCCACATTAGTCTATATGTTGGATATTTATATACTACATAATGATTCTGTTTAAATCAATGTGTGTGTAAAATGTTTGTCTATGAGTCCCTTGAAAGCCGACTTGTCTGCTTGCATACTGATCAGTGTAAGTTTTGAGAGCTGGGTATTACAGGAAATGGGTATATTGCCAGTTGAATGTTGGACACTGGCATGTCATCTCTGCTCATAAAGGATACCTTTATAAAAAGCAGTTTCACCTAGAAGACTCTGTAGAAGAGACCACTGAAGTGATTACAGTTTCCAAAATTGTTGATCCTCTCTGCATACATTATAGACTGAAAATAGAGTGAGGAAAGAAAAAAATGCAAGAATTAAAACAGTCCCTTTAACACTGATCCTTTTTATTTCACGGTATAGCTACATTTAGAATGAAATCTACTCTTCTAGTCTTCTTATAAATTTAGTCAATTCCTCATTTATTTTCAGAAAAACATTTCTTATACAGTCTATTTTTATAATTTAATGCAACATGCGAAAGATAACTAAAACAATGCTTTACAAAGATATTGTGGGATATTTTATTTACCGTTTCTAGCACACATAAGGCATACACACAGTTTCCTTTTTGTAGTAGTATCAGCGTACTGTAGAAGCTACAAGTTAGGGCGGCATGTATGAACGGGGCTGCGCCAGATATCTGGCAACTTTTCAGCCAAATATCAGGCACAGCCCCTTTCGCTACATGTTTAAAAGCCCTGCACACCATTAACAGGAGCATTACATAGCGTCCGCGGCACTCTGATTTTGGGGGGGTTGCGGGAGGCAGGGCGCACTAGAACCATACGAAGCTATAGATTTATAGCTTCACTAGGTCATTTCTAGGCACGTTACTGCTGGAACAGGTATACCACTTTCATATAGTGCTCTGAAAAAATGAAAGGGGAGCTCTGATTGGTTGTTATGGGCAACAAAGACAGTCTTAGACCTAGACCGTTTTCATACATGTCCCCCATAATGCGTGTCATGATGCACGCCGTGGTCCCCGTTCCGGACCATGGATGTGCTCGTGTCAGCGCTGCGGGCTCTCTAATATTTAAAGGAACAGTACCTAATTACTCATCTGATGGCTGGCCACCAGCTGGGACTTAAAGAGCTTTCTGTCTGTGTTCTGGTTCAGTTTATTTTTGTGCATTCATTGATCCTGACCTTTGCATTGTTGTACTGTCACCCACATTTGCTGCCACCAGGCTCCTGAGACTTTCGTGCTGCTGAACCTGTTGCCATGCCTGTCTGCTACCTGCCTCTTGCTCCACTATCCATCATCAGTTACACCTGTCTGGGACCCTCCCACCTCTGCCTACAGTTCTACACCTGGCACTTCGGCTGTCATCGCGAGTGGCCACGTCAGGGGTAGTGACATGAGAGTTCCCCACAGCCAAGTCCATTCCACCTTGCGGCATGCTTTGGTGAATACTACCATCTCTCGCTTTGACCCAGCATATCCACACCTGCATTATCCACCCCATTAACATGACAATACTTATATTTATGAAAATTTTTTAGGTCTAATACTTTCTTTGTAGTCTATAACAACCAATCAGAGCTCCCCTTTCATTTTCTCATAGCACTAGATGAAATAAAAGGGGAGCTCTGATTGGTTTCTATGTACAACAAAGAACGTCTTATACCCCCAATAATGCTTATATAAAGAGAACATATGATAGGTAAATGTATGTACTAATTGTGTGCTATTAATATCTATTTTAGAAATAAGATTAACATTTTGACAAGAAAGCCCCCTTTATACCACTGACTCTCAAAAAGAAGGTTGAGGTTAATGACCTCCTGTGGTCCGAAACACTTACTTTGGTGGTAATAGTGACATAAATTATAACAAGAAATCTATGTCAGCTTATCCTTGTCATAAATTTAAATTTCAAGCATGAGAACTGCTGAAAGAAGTTCCAAATGTAGTAAGAGGTATACTCTAAAACCAGGTCTCAATGGTTGGGTGGCCCTTCATGGAAGTGAGTGTTGGTGCTAGGTTCTTCACTTGCTGCACTCCTGCTGTTGTAAAGGGGTTTGTGATGGAACTGGTGTAAATGTTACCTAAAGTGTGCCCAGTTTGCACAGTCACCCAGTGGATTTATATACTCTCACTTGACTGATCGGCAAATCTAGCCAATAAGGTAGATATGGGCTCTCTTTGTAGAGTTTCACCCTTTAACCCAATATGAAATCTCCAAGATTCTAATGGAAGATGTCTAACTGAAAAAGGCATTTTGTAGCAGACATGCAATGTTGATGATGAATGGTTTTCTGATGATCATTTAAAGTAAAATACTTGCCTCATTTTGAACTAATAGTTCCTTTGCATATCAATTTAAATAAGATAAAATATAAATGAATTACTACTTACATTGTGCTTATTTTTTCCACATATAATCATTTGTTGACTAAAAAGTGAAATTCACAGCTAAATGTTGAAGTAATAATGTATAGATGTGTTGTTATTATGTAGTTCCCTTAAAACAAACCTATAGCTTTGCTGTTACTATATTCAAATTGACAAACTTATTCACCTTTGCTTCCACTGCTCTGTTCCCACCAGCTGTGCTCCTTCCAGTTTCCTCTCATAGATCCCTGCCCGCCACAACTTTCTTCCAGCTGAGGCCTATGGTGCTGCCTCCAGCATGTGCTGACTCATAGTCGATTAAAAGCCACCATGTGCTATTCTTCCCATCAGCCAATTTCTTGTTGTACCAGGATGCTTAAGGATTCATTTCCCATTACTCTTTGTCTGAGTATTAAGGTTGCAAAGTTCCTATTATAATAAAAGGTGATGTACTGTACTGTCAACACAGCTGCTGACTCAGATTGCTACCTGACCATGTTTGTCTGTCTACCTTCTGATTTGGCCCTTAGATTATCTAACATATTGAGTGAGCTCCACCTGCTCTGACCTTCAGTCTATCAACCATAAGAGGACTCTTGCCCTCCCATTGACCTGTCTGACTACTTTACATTTTTGGCCTAGATATCATGCTTTGATGTATCCTTCACCCTTTTCTAACAGAAACTATTCTGATGATAGCAATCTGGGGATTACTGTACCTACATCTTAGTCCAGATCCCTAAATGCGTATTAAAGAATGAAAACCTGGGAATCCCTATGACTGCACTCTACAGTATAGCCCAAAGGCAAGTTCATTGTAACCCAATGGATAAACATCTCCTCCAGTAGGCCACTGTCAGTTTGCAAATGCCACGGATCCTGATATACCCCGCCTGAAGTCTTCTATCCTACCAGCATAGCCACCAAGATGAGCTGTTCCAGATGTTACAGAACATCTCATCTGTCTGCAAAGATTAATCAGTCTATTGCTTATTGGACTTTCATGTATTTAGAAGCACACAGGTTATAGACTGGAACTTTGGCCAGATTACACATTAGGGTGAACACTGCTACTTTTGTTTTGCTGTCCTATAAATCTGGTGCCCTTCTCCACTTTGTAGAGAAAAAAAGACTGACTCTGCATCAATGATGGAATAAGATAATTTTTACAGAACAAGTAATAACTTGTCGTGATCTATTTGAAAGGATTAAAGAGGCAAATATATTCACTTAGACCAGAGAGAAGCTTTTAATTTGATATCAAGTCATAATAGAGATGAATGGAAACGATCTTTAATACTCGAGCATCTCATCATGTCAGTATATTTTTATCAACCCTTCGCTTTCTCAGACTCCCTTTTTAGAAGCAATTTCAATTTAACTCTGAAGACCTCCTCTGTAGGCATAGTACATAGATTCCCTACTCTGCAAAAGGTGACCTCTTTCATAAGCATTTTCAGATGCCCAGAGACCTTTTTTCACTTCACCAAAGATCATTCCTTTTACTCTCAGCCTCTTCAGGCATAGCAGAGGCTGAATAACTCTGTATCTTACAGGAACACCTATCCATGATATCCTATCTTAGTCCCAGTGTAGGACACTAATCTCCTAGTCTGACCATGCACGTGTCTCATTATACAGTATCTCACCACTCAGTCCTTTCCACTTTGCTCATACAAGAGCCTTAACTAATAGTACTCTGCTCCACAGACACTAGGAAACAGATTAAATATTTTTTAGCTACTTCAGAGTCAATAGGGCAGATACCTCCTTAATTATGACTAGTGTAACCTATTAGACTGTGATCCAAGGTGATTTTATAAATATTAAAGCTCACTTAAAATGAAGTAATGAGAAAATTAACTGTCTTTTTTACAAGATCTCAAACTAGAAGACAAAATTGAAAATCTGCTGCACAAAAGGTCCATTTAGACTTTACTTGTAGAAGGAAAAACTGAAGAAATGCCTCAATCTGTGCACGGCCAAAGCACACATATTAAGTTTCAATAAACACTATAACATACAATGAAGGAAATAATTAT
Source organism: Phyllomedusa bahiana (assembly GCA_025379985.1). NCBI lineage: Eukaryota > Metazoa > Chordata > Amphibia > Anura > Hylidae > Phyllomedusa > Phyllomedusa bahiana. The sequence continues at coordinate 69,406 of JAODAL010004346.1, read as the reverse complement.
TTGATCCCTTGCTGATTGTGTAAGTTTGCCCACTGACAAAGATATGAACAGTCTATAATTTTAAGGGTAGGTTAATTTTAACATTGAGAGATAGAATATCCAAAATAAAATCCAGAAAATCACATTGTATAAATTATATAGATTTATTTGTATTTTGCTGAGAGAAATAAATATTTGATTCCCTGCTAACCATTAAGAGTTCTGGCTCTTACAGACCAGTTAGATGCTCCTAATCAACTCGTTACCTGCATTAAAGACAGCTGTCTTAAATAGTCCCTTTATAAAAGACTCCTGTCCACAGACTCAATAAATCAGTCAGACTCTAACCTCTACAACATGGGCAAGACCAAAGAGCTTTCTAAGGATGTCAGCGACAAGATTATAGAACTGCACAAAGCTGGAATGGGCTACAAAACCATAAGTAAGACGCTGGGTGAGAAGGAGACAACTGTTAGTGCAATAGTAAGAAAATGGAAGAAATACAAAATGACTGTCAATCGACATCAATCTGGGGCACCATGCAAAATCTCACCTCGTGGGGTATTCTTGCTCATGAGAAATGGTGAGAGATCAGCCTAAAACTACATGGGGGAACTTGTTAATGATCTCAAGGCAGCTGGAACCACAGTCACCAAGAAAACCATTGGGAACACATTATGCCATAATGGTTTAAAATCCTGCATTGCCTGCAAGGTCCGCTGCTCAAGAAAGAACATGTGCAGGCCCATCTGAAGTTTGCCAATGAACATCTGGATTATTCTGTGAGTGATTGGGAGAAGGTGCTGTGGACAGATGAGACAAAAATTGAGCTCTTTGCCATTAACTCAACTAGTCGTGTTTGGAAGAAGAGAAATGCTGCCTATGACCCAAAGAACACCGTCCCCACTGTCAAGCATGGAGGTGGAAACATTATGTTTTGGGGGGTGTTTCTCTGCTAAGGGCACATGACTACTTCACCGCATCAGTGGGTGAATGGATGGAGCCATGTCCCGTAAAATCCTGAGTGACAACCTCCTTCCCTCCGCCAGGACATTAAAAATGGATCGGGGCTGGGTCTTCTAGTAAGACATTGCCCCAAAACATACAGCCAAGGCAACAAAGGGTTGGCTTAAAAAGAAGCACATTAAGGTCATAGAGTGGCCTAGCTAGTCTCCAGACCTTAATCCCATAGAAAACGTATGGAGGGAGTTGAAGCTCCGAGTTGCCAAGTGACAGCCTTAAAATCTTAATGATTTAGAGATGATTTGCAAAGAGGAGTGCACCAAAATTCCTCCTGACATGTGCGCAAACCTCATCATCAACTACAAAAAACGCCTGACTGCTGTGCTTGCCAACAAGGGTTTGCCACCAAGTATTAAGTCTCGTTTTCCAGAGGGATCAAATACTTATTTCTCACTGCAAAATTAAAATAAATTTATATAATTTATACAATGTGATTTTCTGGATTTTAGCTTTGATATTCTATCTCTCAATGTTAAAATTAACCTTCCATTAAAACTATAGACAGTTCATGTCTTTGTCAGTGGGAAAACTTACACAATCAGCAAGGGATCAAATAATTATTTCCTTCATTGTATTTGTAGTAATAGTGGGGGTAAGTCAATGGCTTACCGTATCAAATGAAGCACTTCGTCTGTAGAGTCTTCTTATCAGGTCACCTAGTAAAAGACATCCCTGCTGTACAAGATTAATTTTACAAATTCTTTTAGAATTTGTATAATTTTAGATTAATCAACCAGTTCAAGGATAGGACAGCACTTGTCAACTCTTCAATTTGCTCTGTTATTAAAACAAATCAATCTGTAAACCACCCTGTTTTCTATTAGGGGACTTACAAATTTATTCTCAGACATGTTATCCAGAAAACGTGCAGGTCCAGATGGACTCACCACATTCTATTACAAAAAAATTTAACTGTTTTTTATCTCCAATCATCCTAAGACTATGCAGCTATCTAAATGAACAACAAATTTAACCCCAGACCCTAAAAGATCATATCTCAATAATAAACACGTAGGTAAAGATCCTTTCCCGTGTTGCAGCTACCACCCATTTTTCCTAGTAAATGTTGATGTAAAGCTCTTTGTAAAATTACTAGCAACCAGGATAAAACAGGTGCTGCTGCAGTTGGTAAATCCTGAACAAACAGACTTTTTGATGGGTAGAGAAAGGAAACACAATACCACCCACATTCTTCATCCAGTACATCCGTTTGAAAAATATCCCTCTAGACTTGCTATCAAAGGATGTCAAGAAGGCATTTGACCGGGTAGACTGGACAATCGTGTCACTCACGCTAGCCTGATTTAGTTTCCCACCTTCATTATTTCATAAAGACCTCTGTCTTTGCTTTGGATTTAGTGCCAGAAGTAGAGTCAATGGCTCGCTTTCTCAGCCTTTCATCATATGAAATGGCACAAGACAGGGGTGCCCTTGTCCCCTAGTTATTTATCTTCATAATCTAAACATGAATTCTAAGGCTCTGACAGCAGCCAGTATTGAAAGGTGTAAAAATCAGTGTATCCACATGCACTACAATCGCTTTTACTGACAGTCTCCTAATGATGTCTTGAAATCCGTTCCCTGGCCTTCGGTAATTTAAAAGGGTGTTCTCACCAAGCTGTTTAACAGAGTCTGCTCTTCTCAGCTCGCTTCAGGCTCTCATTTTCTGGTTAGGCTGTTAGCGATTCCACTGCATTTATTGGCATATCAGATGTGCTATTTCTAGCTGAGCCTGTCATAAGTTCAGAAAGCTACAGAGCTCTAAAGGGTTAAAGTTTGTCAGCAACATATATAAACAAACTCCTGTGCTTATAAGACACAGCAGGGAGTGACCTCACTATGCCGACTATCCCAGCAAGGGCAGTTAAAGCAATAAGGGCAGAGAGAGGTAGTCAGTAACCTAGGGAAGCTTGTGTATACAAGCAGGAGATAAAATGAAGCAAAATCAGGACAGCGATGTATTTGGTAATAGTCTTTATTTACCTTTGCCTACATGTTTAAAATAATCAATGTGGTGAGAATACATCTATCTTTAAAAAAGGCAAGTTGTCATACTTAAATGAATAGTAGAAAGTTAAAAGCCTCGGGCGACATGTAGGAACTGGGCTGCGTCAGATATCTGGCGTCTTTTCAGTCCGATATCAGGCGCAGCCCCATTCATACATGTTTAAATCTCCCACACACCAGGTGCTGGGCACTAGAACCATAGCGAAGTTATAGATTTATAGCTTCGCTATGGCATTTCTAGGCACATTACAGCTGGAACAGGTAGACCACTATAAAAGGGGTTTACCTGAGCCAGAAATGTCGTCTTAGAGCTAGAATGCGCTTGATTTATGACCCGCCGTATAGCGTGTTCATAAATCAGACACATTCTATGCCATTATTATGTGCATGAAATTTGCCGTTAATACGCCAAATTTCATGCATGTTGCCCCTTATGTATTAGCCCCCTTCTTTGAAAGACAATCTGATCTTATGCTCATCCTTTTTGATTTTAGTATATCAAATGCAGTATTGTGGAATAAACAGCCTTTCTTGATCTTTGGTATGAGCACAACTACTGCCACTTGTAAGCCCCCAATAATAATACTATCTGCTACTGGCAGATTCCTCACAATTCATGGATATGTAAGTTCAAAATTCTACTCATACTTTTCCTACAATCGTTCCTGATGACTTGAGAGTTCAATCTGAGAATGCTCATAATACATGAACACTCTCAAGGAAACAAGAAGGATCATTCTCCCTTACATAATGACAAATTACTGTGGCATTTAGATATCTTAGCTTGTGAACTGATGTGAGACAGTCTTCCCCACAGTGTATGTGCTTGTGAACAAAGTGACTTTAAGCTTCCCATTGACCTTCTTATGGTTTGTACATCACCTCTCCTGCCCCTTGTTTTCTGATAACATTTTTACTAAGGCCTGCTGAAACTTCCAGTTTGGTATCAGGTTCTGAACACCTTTCATTAAAACCTACAGCAAAGGAAATAATTATTTGATCCCTTACTGATTGCAGATATCTCTAAATCATTAAGATTTTGAGGCTGTCGCTTGGCAACCACGGCTTCAACTCCCTCCATAAGTTTTCCATAGGATTAAGGTCCGGAGACTGTCTATGCCACTCCATGACCTTAATGTGCTTCTTTTTAAGCCACTCCTTTGTTGCTTTGGCTATATGTTTTGGGTCATTGTCTTGCTGGAAGTCCCAGCCACGACCCATTTTTAATGTCCTGGGGGAGGGAATGAGGTTGTCACTCAGGATTTTAGGGTAGTTGATTAGGAACGTCTAACTGGTCTGTAGGAGCCAGAATTTTTAATGATTGGTAGGGGATCAAATATTTACCACATTTTTCGGAATATAGGACGCACCTGACTATAAGACTCACCTAGGTTTTAGAGGAGGAAAAAAATAAGAAGAAAAATTTGCCATAGGCGGTGTGTAATAGGTGCACATACATGGCAGCTCTGGAAGCCTGCATGAGGCTTCTTGCTGCCATGGCAACTAATCCCCCCTGCAATTTTCATTGCAGGGGGGTGATCGGATGGAGGAGTGGTACATAGCACCGCTCCTCATTCAGCAGGCAGCGTGGGAAGTGTTAAGAGCAGGGATGGATCCGGCTCCATCCCTGCTGCTAGCAGCTCCCGCCGCCTGCACTGAGTGACCGCAGCCGCTCTCAGCTCCTACCGGCCACTGCCACCTGCACTCAGCGCCCGCCTGCAGCCTCTCTCAGCTCCCGCCACACTCAACGCCCGGCTGCCACCCGCACTCAGCGCCGGCCGCCCAAGCTGATCTATCTCAGGCTGGCAGGAGACTGCAGTGCCGCGATGCAGCGGAAAGCTGGTGGCGGGATTTAACCCTTTAAATCCCGCTGCTGGATTCCCGCAACATTGCGGCACTGCAGTCTCCTGCCAGCCTGAGATGTATTCGGACTATAAGATGTGATTTTCTGGATTTTATTTTGGATATTCTATCTCTCAATGTTAAAATTAACTTACCCTTAAAATTATAGACTGTTCATGTCTTTGTCAGTGGGCAAACCTACAAAATCAGCAGGGGATCAAATAATTATTTCCTTCACTGTACTTTTATCTCTACTACTTAGTGTTGAAGATCTGGTATTATCTGAAATTAAACAGCTAACTCACCTTCCAGCCCTTCCTGGAGAAGCAAGAAAACCTCCTTTTAATTTATCCTTAGAGAAGGCGCTATTCCTAAGTTACAGGAACTGAGTTGAATACCTGGGTTCTCATTCCTAAATTTCATTTTGTATGGACATCTAAACCATTGCTATATAGAACCCATCAGACATGGTACAACTGGACATTTAGGGTGACATGTATGATTGGAGCTGCACCAGTTTTCTGGAGTCAAAAAGTCTGTTCTATATACATATGAATAGTTGCATTCTAAACTTCGGCGTGATAATCGCCTGCTCTACACTTCTATATGCACCAAAGATTAGGGACGTTCTGGGGGCATCACACCACATTCATAGAATTAGAGACAATTATTATTCTTTGACGCCAAACCTAGACGCAGAACAGTTAGTACAGGCAGACCAGGTTAAAGGTGGTGCCTGAGCCAGACTTGTCGTATTGACTCTAGACTGTGCCTGTATGTATGAACTGCAGAAGAATAGGTTCATACATTTTGGCGCATTCTACACTGACTTAAAGCTATTTAGAACTGGCCTGTCAGTGCCAGTGTTCATACATGTCGCCCTAAGGGATTTCGTTAGAAAATGTCCTCTTGAATATGATACCTTAAAAGCTCATATACTCCAATTTCACACCATTGGAGTATGAAAATCATCTATTTTATATTCATATTATATTTTTATATTAAAACTTGGGAAAAAAGACTAAAGGAATAAATATACAGTATAAACCTGCCCATACATGTTATAAAATGCCTCTTACTGTTTGAAAAATCACTGAACAAACTTACTGACTGAGCTCATGATGCTTTAAGTTACCTTGTACACTCACATATGATGGGAATGTGAAAGGATTACAGCGTCCTGGTCACAAGTACAAGCAAGTATGTCTCCTATTTGCTAAACCACTATTTCTCACCCCAAATAATCTTTCTAAATGTATGGTCACTCCTATCTATTCATTTTTTAAGGCTCTGTGGCTTCAGCCATTAACCATGGCCTGTGGTCTTATCCAACATCACAAAGCCACTACCACCTGCCTATCTTTCTACCTACAGTGTCCCAACATGCTGGACAGAATAATAAATATATAGCTAGAAAATAGATACATTGATAGTTACATAGATAGATAATAGATGGATAGATAGATAGATAGATAGATAGATAGATAGATAGATAGATAGATAGCAAAATGAAGAAAAGGATGCAGCAAAATATAGGGTGCCATCATAACAATTCCTACAAAATATCAAAAAGAAAGTTGCAGAACACCTCCAATAAAAGTAATAAAAAGTACTGTTCTTTATTGACCTAATCCACTGCAATGTTTCATCTCAATATCAGCCCTTTTTTCAAATGCTTATTAAGCTGAAATGTTGCTGTGAAATTGGTCAATAGAAAACAATACTTTTTCACTTTTTTTTGCAGAAGTGCTGCAATTTTTTAAAAAAAGTAGAAATAGCTTGATCTGCTGGGCCCCACTGTGAAGTATATACCAGGAGCCTCAATCTACCATGTGCCATTGATAGTACTGTGCTTTTTTTTTTACATAATATTGACTGGACCCCCATAAACACTTTGGCTTGTGTAATACTGTTACACCTACTCTCGCTATACAGTAGCTATAGAACAGATCGCCATTACCATTGATTTTCATTTAATAGTAATATGTTAGTAAACTAATGTTATAATCAGTTGCACATTTATAAGTGTTTCGAACCAAACTTGTACAGTAATTTATTTTTCTTGGTAATGTTTTATACCACGTTTTAAAGCAATTTATATCTAGATGACATGTACATTATCTTCTTTCTTTACAGCATATGTGTAATCAGTCTCTTTGATCGCATATGTAATACAGATGATTATAAGAGCATGCATGCAAAACCAATGCTCCTTGGCAACATATGGAGGGAGGGGGATATTTCCAGTGAGTTGAAAGACATAATGGAATAAACTAGGGTGTCAAAAAAAAAGAAAATGAGTGAAAAAAGTTACATTTTTGTGTGTCAGTTTTGAATATTACTTCACCAAACCCTAATTAACCCCTTAACGGCCTATTTTTTTCACATTCATTTTTCCCTCCCCGCCTTCCCAGAGCCATAATTTTTTTTATTTTACCACCTACATGGACATATGAGGTTTTTTATTTTGCAGGACAAGATGTACTTTCTATTGATATTATTCATATTACCATAGAATATACTGGGAAACCACGAAAACATTTTTTTTTATTACTTTAACTTTGAGTCCCCCTAGGGCACCTCACCACTTCACCACTGTTCCAAAATATAAAGTCTATTTAGACAGAAAAATAAGGTTGCATTTTGTATAATACACAAATCCTAGTAATTTAGTTAGTTATTCAAATACAGTATTGTAAATTAAATGGTAATGATGGTTTATGTAGCTATAGTATATTAACGCACACTCCAGACTACCACCGGCAGTTATACAACTCTCTGAGCTCCTACTCAACTCCCAGCTGCTGCTGGCAACCAGTGTGAGCAAACCTCCTCCCTAAGCCTCGTGTGCACTGGCTTTTTAAGGTTTAAACAGCCAGAACTTTCTGTCTTTGCTCTGGGCCAGATTGTTGGTGTTCTTTGCTGAGTCTGAACCTGTACTCCTTGACTATTGCTGTTTCTGCCACACTCATGCTGTTAACCTCTTGACTGCTGCCTGCCTTTTGCTCTGTTATGCCTCTAACTGTCTCCCTGGTTTCTGAATTGGGCACTCTACTGTTACTATGAGTAGCTACATCAAGGGTAGCGACACCGGGGGTTACCCACAGCAAAGTCCAATTGGCCTTGTAGTGGGCTCCGGTGAAGTCCTGGAGCCCCTTAGACTCTGCTCCATGCCATGGCTTGCATCATCATCTCTCGTGGTGACCTGAAGGATTCACAACTGCATCCCTGAACATTACAGTACAATCTGACCCAGAGCAAAGGCATGAAGTTCCTTAAAGGGGGTTGTCTCACTACTTTGATTCATCTCACCTCAGTCCTGTTTTCTTGGTTTCATTTTGAATTCAGGGGCGTGTTTACTGGCTTCCACTAGGCTGCAGTAGAAGCCAGGTCTGTAACTAGTGTTGGCAGCCTATCAGGAGAGATTGAACAGGTGTGTAGATATAGCGACCTGAGGAGCTGATGCAGCCCATGCAAGAGAGGATATCTAGAAATAGGTAGGTCATTGTTAATGGGCATATATTACAAAGTGACTTATTTTTGCAAGATCTTTAACATAAAAAGCAATCCTTGAGGTGAGACAACCTCTTTAGGTCCTAGGTAGTGGCAAGCTATTGGAGCACCAATGATGCACAGGCCATTTACATCTTAAAGAGCCAGCATGTGCGCCTTAGGGAGGAAGTTTGCATGGAAAGGTGAGTAACTTGGAGCCAGGAAGCGCAGAAACTAGCTATGTTTGTGGTCCAGAGTGAGGGCTGTGGCATGCATCGTGACTAGTGTTGAGCGATTGCGTTGGCTATCGAGATCGATCGATAGTCGATAGTCGGCCGCTATCGATAAGTTTTTTCGATAGTGAGCATCGATTATGCGCGTTGACCATTAAAGTCTATGGAGAGCAACAACACCTTCATTTATTAACACCCAACCAAGGCTGGAGAAGCTGAAATTAACTTCACAACAGTCAAATGAATACGTGCTACATCTTAGGCAACACACTTGTGGTTATAAAAGCTCACAGAAAAAAGTCACAGACCATTCACATCCCTGTCTTGTACACAGCCTGACCTAAACCTGCATCACCCACAAATTAAAAAGTGCCAGAAGGCAGTATGATTTGAACCATCATGTTCTTTGAAACTGGACATTGAATATGCGGTTGGTTATGGTCCTGACACGCGAATGAGAGCCCCTAAACCTGCATGGACCCCAGATTTTAAAAAGTGCGCCGCAAAAAAGGAGTCTTCAACCACATTTTCGTTGTAATATTGGACATTGACTAGACATGTCCTGGAACGCAGCATGAGCCCCAAACCTGGCATGGGACCCCCAATTTTAAAAGTGCCGCAAAAAGGAGTCTTTCAACCACCATTTTAGTTGACTGGACATTGACTATACCGTCCTGGGCCACAGCATGAGCCCCAAACCTGCAGACCCCCAATTATAAAAAGTGCCGGAAAAAGGAGTTCTTTCACCACCATTTTAGATTTCACTGGGGACATTGGACTATACTTGTCCTGGGCCACAGCATGAGCCCAAACCTGCATGGACCCCCACATTTAAAAGTGCCGGACCCACCCAACGGAAAAAGGAGTCTTTCAACCACATTTTAGTTTCATGGAATTGACTATAACCTGTCCTGGGCCACAGCATGAGCCACAAACCTGCATGAACCCCCACATTTAAAAAGTGCCCGAAAAAGCGAGTCTTTCAACCACCACTTTTTAGTTGAACTGGACATTGACTATACATGTCCTGGAAACGCAGCATGAGCCCCAAACCTGCATGACCCCACATTAAAAAGTTTTTTTTACCGCAATAAAGGAGTCTTTCAAACACCATTTAGTTGAATGGACATTGACTTACCTGTCCTGGGTCACTGCATGAGCCCCATACTGCTTGACCCCCACATTCTAAAAGTGCGCGGAAAAAAGGAGTCTTTCAACCACCATTTTAGTTTCATGGACATTGACTATACCTGTCCTGGGCCACAGCATGACCCACAAACCTGCATGACCCCCAACATTTAAAAAGTGCCGCAAAAAGGAGTCTTTTCAACCACCATTTTTAGTTGAACTGGACATTGGACTATACCTGTCCTGGGCCACAGCATGAGCTCCAAACCTGCATGCCCCCACATTTAAAAAGTGCCGCAAAAAGGAGTCATTCAACCACCATTTAGTTGAACTGGGACATTGACTATAACCTGTCCTGGGCACAGCATGAGCCCCAAACCTTGCATGACCCCCACATTTAAAAAGTGCCGGAAAAAGGAGTCTATCAAACCACCATTTGAGTTTCATGGACATTGGACTATTACCTGTCCTGGGACCACAGCATGAGCCCCAAACTCATGACCCCACATTTAAAAAAAGTGGCGGAAAAAGGAGTCTTTCAACCACCATTTAGTTTCACTGGGACATTGAGGGGGTGGGTGGGGGGGGGGAGGGGAGGGGGGGGGGGGGGGGGGGCGATGGGGGGGGGGGGGGGGGGGGGGGGGGGGGGGGGGGGGGGAGGGGGGGGGGGTGGGGGCGGGAGGGAGGGGGCGGGGTGGGGGGGGTTAGGGGGGGGGGGGGGGGGGGGAGGGGGGGGGGGGGGGGCGGGGGGGGGGGGGGGGTGGGGGGGGGGTTGGGGGAGGGGGGGGGAGGGGGGCTATACCTGCCTGGGAAACAGCATGAGCCACAAACCTGATGGGACCCCCACATTTAAAAAAAGTTGCGGTGAAAAAGGAGTCTTTCAACCACCATTTTAGTTGAAACTGGACTTTGACTATACCTGTCTGGGCCACAGCATGAGCCCACAAACCTGGATGACCCCCACATTTACAAAGTGCCAGAAACAAAGGAGTCTTTCAACACCATTTTAGTTTCACTGGGACATTTGAATTACCTGTTCCTGGTCCACAGCATGAGCCCCAAACCTGCATGACCCCCACATTTAAAAAGTGCCGGAAAAGAAGTCTTTCAACCACCATTTTAGTTGAACTGGACATTGACTATAACAGTCCGGGGCCACAGCTTGACCTGGGTCCGGAGTTACAGTGGGGGTTGCGGAGAAGCCAGGGCTGTGAGCGTCGTCATCTATTAACACGAGGTTAAAATGCCTGATGGACGCAGCAACGAAACTGTCAGTGCTGAAGCAGAGTGCGGAAGCGGAAGTAGCGAGAACTCCAGCACTTCCTCTGTACCACAGTCAATACCTGGGTAGCGCTTGACCCTCCGTATGAGTGTGGACCAATGAGCTTCTCTTGGAATACTGTGGTTAACGCTCCTGTTACACCAGGTGCCTTTCTCTTGGCATTCTTTTTCTCATTTTATCAAAACGTGCTGGAGGAAATGGTATCTCTTACTTTGTTCTCTGTCGTGCTCCATACTCCATGTCCTCTGGAATAACCTACATCTGGTCAAGTTTTCCTGTACCTCCCTTGTACTATTCAGAGAATTTTTTTAAAGCTATTTTGTACATGCAAGTTTTTTAGTACTTTAATTCTAGAAAACACATTTTTTATAATAGGATGGGAACCCACCATGTCTTTGTTTGTCTTTTTTTTTTTTATTGTATTAAATGGGTTGTCTCAATACAGGGATTGATAGCTATGTTAAGATCTTGCAAAAACAAGTCATTTTGCAAAATGTGTCCATTAACAGTGTCCTACCTATACTGTTTCTGACAGCACCATCACCTGAGCACTCTTGACAACTTGTGAAGAACAAAATGTATGTTAGAAACAACATTTTTTTAGAATAGGGGACCTGTAGTATAGCTGCATGTCACAGCAAAATGCCCCCAAAAATTCGAAGCATGACCCTTGAGCCACTTTGGTCAATTGTGAAGAACAAATGTCTGTTAGAAACAACATTTTTAGAATAGGACCTGTAGAATATCTGTGCAGTCACAGCAAATGCCCAAAAATTCAAAGATGACCTTGAGCCACTTTGGTCAATTGTGAACGAAACTAATGTCTGTTAGAAACAAAAATTTTTTATAATAGGACCTGTAGTATTGCTGCATTTCAAAGCCAGCATGACCCCAAAAAAAATTATAAAATGATTCTCAGCCACTGTTAAAAATTGTGAGGGAGAAATGCCAACTTAGAAGCACATTTCTGTTACAAAGGACCTGATTAATTGCAGTATCTCACAGCTACATGACCCAAAAATACTATAATATGACTTTCTCAGCCATATTAAAAATTGTGAGGGAGAAATGCCACTTAGAAGGTACATTTCTGTTCCAAAGGACATGATTATTGTGTATCTCACAGCAACATACCTCAAAACCCATTGACAATTGCGTAAACTGTCTTAAAGATAAAGTGAGTAAATGGATACGGTGCTGTCCATGAAACCTTGTGTCTTTTACAGTCTCCTCAAAGCAAAACCAGCAAAATGAACTGTTGGGAAAAGAGATTTAAAAATTGCAGTAAGAAATGATCATTTTAACAAAATGTTTTCAAGATGACCACTTTCTGTTTGAAAAGTGAAATGTGAAGTAGACTGGCAAACTAATCAGTGCTCGGCAATTGAGTCCACAACTCATCACGTCGCTGATGTTGTTCCACCGTTGAAACCCATTTGGGGAACATTGAGCAGGACGCAACAGATGTCTCAGTGATCAATCAGCAAGGTCTCCTTTTCAGCATTTTATCTCTATTGGGTGGGTGGAAGGGAAAGTGCTGAATTTTGTTTTGTTACCGGGGATCAGGAGGGTGGCACCCATTAACTGTTGATTTTTTTTTTTTTTTTTATTCATTTTTGATGGCCTTAATGCGAGGATTCATGTTGGAGGAATGGAGCATCCAAGCACTCATGTGAGAGATGGAGCCTTGATTTCCCAAGCCTCTGGGTCGAGGGGCACTATCAACTGATCTTCCTCATCTTCTCCTCCTGCCTCAAATTTCACGCAACCTTTTCCAAGGCAGGACGTCGGTAAAACATCGGTGTCTAGGAATTACCCTCCTCTCCCCTCCTCCCTCCTCCGCTGCCTCCGGCACAGCTTCAACACAGCTCTGACTTGCCCTGAGGATGATGCAACTGAGAGCTGATGGCCCGGCCCCCCCCCACCTTGCACTAGCCTCTGGACCCGAACCATGCCTATGAAGACCGAATGGAAATTGTGGAAAACTGTCGGGCCTTGTGGAATTGGCACGGAGAGAACAAAGGCTCCGTGTCCGCATCTGTGTCGTCTCCTCTCCGGATGGCGGGACCTGTTGTTTCAGAGTGTCCAATGATCGTTCCCAGAACTAAGATCACCACAATGCTCATGCTGGGACAAGGGATTGTCGCACTGACCATTTTGGTGGCTTCTTCAAAACTGGCAAGGATGGTGCAGAGCTCTTTCACCTGCCTCCACTCTTGGTGTTCAACACCCCAGAGGTCCGTTCCGTGCTTGTCAGGCCTGTGTCACTTCGTATGCGTAATGGCATTGCGCTGCTGCCACAATCACTGGGAGCATGGGAGGGTGGAAAAATTCCAGCGTGCTGCCACGCTCAAACAATGAGACGGGTTGCGGGGAGGCCGAGCTGAGCTGCAACGCGCCAGGCGAGGACGAAGCAGGGTGCGAACGGCGGAAGTGCAACAGACCTCGAGCCTTCTTCAGCAAGGCAGTCCAGGACCGGTGTTAAGCTCTTTAGGAAATTTCTGTGAGACAAGGTTCCATGACCATGTGCCAGGACAAGGATGTGCTCCAGCTACCGATCTTAAGGGCGGCCAGCAGATTTCGCCCGTTATCGCACACCACCTTGCCTTGGCACAGGTTCTTGTCACCCAGCTCAGCGCTCGGTTCGGTGCTTTGAGCCGTCACAGCTCCTGAAAACCTGTGTGTGGGAACGGTCTCCAAGGCAGATTAATTTCAACAGCCGGTGTCTCTGGGCACATGATGCCACCAGAGGACATTGGAGGGAAAGAGCCCTGCACCATCCCTGCGGTTCTTGAAAGAGCGTGCGCCGAGCCTGAGAGCCACCGTCAACCACAGAGACATCCACCCAGTACCCAGTGAGCTGGTCACAGAGTATGGGCCTTGGCCGTGCTTACTAGTCCATGTGTCGTGGTGAGATGGACTTTTTCACGGACACAGATGCAGACCAACGCGCTTGAAGTTTTAGATGACACGTGGCTGGCAGTGGAGGACGGCTTTCTGCAAAGAAATTCCTGCTCGGCATCTGGTATTGGGGCAGCGAGGGCCATTGACGTGGCGGAACCCATCTGTGTCCACCAGTCGGAAAGGCAACATTTCCAAGGCCAAAAGCCTGGCAATGCCGACATTCAGGCTTTTGGCCTTTGGATGGTTTGGGTTTAAAGTGTTTCTTCTTCTCCCAACCTGGAAGGACAGAAGGCTGGCTGACTAGACTGGCCGCTTTACGATGTGCAGGTCGTCAAATTGACGGACGGAGAAGGGGTAGGGATGGGTTCTCTTTGGTGGTGCTGGTGGTACTCGGGCGACGGGTAGGTGGCTGAAAGCGGAGGCTGATCCTGATCATGACTTGAAGAGACATGGACAGCTGGAGGAACGCTTGGTGGTGGCGGATGAGGAGGAGGCGGAGACAGAGGGTTGACAGTGGTTGGAGGCCGGCGTACGTCTGGCCTTTTTTGGCCAAGTGTTCCTCCATTTCAACTCATGCATTCGCTGCATGTGACTAGAATGTTGGTGGTGGTTAATCACTTAAGGTTCTTGCCTCTATTATGCGTTTACGGCAAAGGCGGCATAGACATCGCTGGGTTGAATCAGAGGCTTGCTCAACGAAGGCCCAGGCTTGAGAGGGTCCTGGACCTTTTTGGACGGCGCTAAAGCGAGGAGCGGGGTTTGCGCTGGACCGTGGCTGGCGGAATCATATCAGCGGACTTCTGCGGACGCCCTCTCCCCTTTTGTGGCGGGACCCGTATTTGACAATACCCCATCGTCTTCTCCTCGTCTACTGATGAAGCGCTCGAAAGCAAATTCTGCGGAAATGACCAGGATGGATCCGCAATGTCGTCAGCAGCATCATCAGCAACCCAGGTGACTTGGTCATCCTGACTTTCTGCGTCCAGAAGCTGCGGGCTACAAGCAAGGGGCACTGCAAGGCTGCTGCGACGCCGGGATTTTTGCCGATTGACCGGCTTCCTTCACCTTCTCCTTGATCTGGCATAGTAACTGGGCGTCCAGAGCAGACTAAATCATCCTCTTGATCTTTTAACGTGCCTTCTGACCCCAACCGCATTTTGTCATCAAAGTGGTCGTCGGACTAGGGATTAGCGAGAGTGGTGGGTACACGAGTTGTCAGTTGGGCTGGTTCATGTTGGACGGATGATGATGATGCTGATGACGGGACATTTGTGGCCGTGGCTGCGAGGATGAGGAGGTTAGACAGCTAGATTCAGGTTGCATTTAACACTGAAGGACAGATTGGCGACGATGTTCGTTACTTAGATTCACAGGGCCCTGACCCAGCGGATGACAGGCCTGACGGTACTCGCAACAGACGATCCGCTGGCATGCGTGTTGTCAGCAGCACTGGCAAGGAGCACCTTCTCTTGTACCTCTACCTCCATGTGCTACCCTCTTTGCTCGCTTACTCTGCATTTCGTTCATGTTCAGAAATATAAAAAAATTTGAGAAGGTATGGAATAGTTTTGGAAATTTCTTTTAAAAGACGGCAAAATCACAGCTCATTCTCAAATCCTCTAATCAAAAACAAAATTGCTGGATTCAAATTTAACTGCATAGTGTCTAAAAACAAAATATGGAATGGGCAAAAGTCCAAAAAACACGTATCTGTAAGGTTATTGGTATAATAAACGGTATTTTTGCATCTTTCAATGTCACCTGTGGTTGAATATAGAATTGCTGTTTTAAGATTTACGTAGATTGCGTGCGTCAATGAACAGTGCTGGGTGCGCAAAGTCAAAAAACACGTAACTGTTAAGTTTTGATATAATAAACGGTATTTTTTGCCACCTTTCAGCAATTCACCTGTGGTGAATATAGAATTGCTGTTTTAGATTTACGTAGATGCTGCGTCAATGAACAGATGTGGGTGCCGCAAAAGTCAAAAAACACGGTAATGTTATGTTTTGATATAATAAAACAGTATTTTTTGCACCCTTTTCAATTCACCTGTGGTGAATATAGAATTGCTGTTTTAAGATTTACGTAGTGCTGCGTCAATGAACGTGCTGGGTGCGCAAAGTCAAAAAAACACGTAACGTTATGTTTTGATATAACATAAAACGTATTTTTTGCACCTTTCATTCCCTCTGTGGTGAATATAGAATTTGCTGTTTTAAGGATTTACGTTGATGCTGCGTCACATGACAGTTCTGGGTGCGCCCAAAAGTCAAAAAACACGTAACTGTTTTATTATGTTTTGATATAAATAAACCGGTATTTTTTGCACCTTTCAATTCACCTGTGGTGAATATAGAATTGCTGTTTAAGATTTTACGTAGATGATGCGTCAATGAACCAGTGCTGGGTGCGCAAACAGTCAATAAACACGTAACTGTTATGTTTTGATATAATAAACGGTATTTTTGCACCTTTCAATTCACTGTGGTGAATATAGAATTGCTGTTTTAGATTACGTAGATGCTGGTCAATGAAACTGTGGCTGGGTGCGCAAAAGTCAAAAAACACGGGTTCCATAACTGTATGTTTTGATATAATAAACGGTTTTTTTTGGCACTTTCAATTCACTGTGGTGATAATATGAATTGCTGTATTAAGATCTACGTAGATGCTGCGTCAATGAACAGTGCATTGGGTGCGCAAAAGTTCAAACAACACGTAAACTGTTTATGTTTTGATATCATAATAAACGGTATTTTTTTGCACCTTTTCAATTCACCTGTGGTGAATATAGAATTGTATTTTAAGATTTACGTAGTTGCTGCATCACATGAAACAGTGCTTGGGTGCGGCAAAAGTCAAAGAAACAAGTAACTTGTTATGTTTTGATATAATAAACGGTATTTTTTGCACCTTTCAATTCACGTGTGGTGAATATGGAATGGCTGGTTTTAAGATTTACGTAGATGCTGCGTCACATGAACAGTGCTGGGTGCGCAAAGTAAAAAACACGTAACTGTTAGTTTTGATTTATTAAACGGTAAATTTTTTTTTTGCACCTTTCAATTCCACCTGTGGTGAATATAGAATTGTGTTTTTAAGATTTACGTAGATGCTGCGTCAAATGAACAGTGCTGGGTGCGCAAAAGTCAAAAAACACGTAAACTGTTATGTTTTGATATAATAATCGGTATTTTTTGCACTTTCAATTCACCTGTGGTGGAATATATAGAATTGCTGTTTTAAGATGATTTTCGTAGATGCTGCGTCAAATGAGCAGTGCTGGGTGCGGCAAAAAGTCAAAAAACACATAATGTTATGTTTTGATTTATAACGGTATTTTTTGCACCTTTCAATTCACCTGTGGTGAATATAGAATTGCCTGTTTTAACGATTTTACGTAGATGCTGCGTCAATGAACAGTGCTAGGGTGCGCAAAGTCAAAAACCGTAACTGTGATGTTTCGTACGATACACGGTATTTTTGGCAACAACAACCTGTGCTGACACAAGATTGTGGTTTGTAATTTAAGTGCAAAGGTGGATAGATCAACAGTCACAGGTGTAATGTGTAAAATTGAACTCCTATCTGAAATGTATTCTGATATTAAAATGGAGTTTTGCAGCTAAAAAAGATACCTGCAGTTACTAGAAATGTGGTTTATCAATATAAGTTCAGGCTGCCCATATCCGTGATAATATTTCAATAGCAAACTGTAATATAAAGATATTCCGACTACCATGTCTCAATAAGTCTTGTGAAACTTTATCCAGTGTTCTTTATATATAGGAGCTTGTCTGTGTTCGCCCAGCGGGCCCCCCCCCCCCCCGCTCCCACCGCCGTGAATTTACCAGCAGTAGATCGCTGCTTTAAAAATTCTCTAGCTAACTACATAAAATGGTTCAAATCTCTAATCTAACTAAATTGGTTTTAGAAGAATCACAGCTAATAGTAGAGGTTTTCTCTGTGCAGAAATAGAATAATTTCGCTGAGTCTGTTTGGCCACAGGCAGAGCGCAGGTCCTATCCCTATGAGACGCTGAGAGACACTCGAGGCTTGAACAGGAAAACGCTGTTCTATGTAAAACGAGGTCATGTGATTTTTCCAGCCAATGTGCAACCTACACATCCAGTCATGACGTCGCACACACATCTCACCCTGCTTATTCCTGTAATCTCATTTGCTGGCCGGCACAAATTACAGGAAGCCGCCGAAAAGGCGCGATCTTAATAGATGATGCACAGATTTTAACCTTAATTATCGCATGATCTGGAAATTTCGATCACCATAAAAAACCTTGCCGATTTCAACTTTGTCGATAAAAATCGCTCAACACTAATCGTGACATTTACATTTTATTGTTAGTGTACTCTCTGAGATCCATGAAAAAGGGAACCCTAAATGTACCAGATTTAAAGGACAACAGTAAAACGAAACTACAATGTAGTCACTGGATGGACAAAAAAAGGAATTCCAAACAAAAATCAAACCATTATGAAAACATAACTTTTAATCCTCACACCCCTCACACTTCTGTAAATACTATGGGTGGCATGTCCCATTAGGGCGGTACCATTTTTTTGGGTGTATTTTGCACTAAAAAACTGTTGACGCCGTATTCTTTATATAAATGAACTGTTGTACACCAAAACTAGGCGCATTTTATGCCAGGCATGACAATTACTGAATGCGGCCTAAGTAGGTACATCAAATATGCTAGCGGTGATATGCTATGCGCCTTTTTTTTTGTAAATGCCTAATTTAGGCGCATTAAATATGCTATACAAGGCATACCACACGCCAGATTTTTGACAGGTTTATTTATTCAGGTGCATCATACACTCATTGAATGCACCTTAAAACTGGCGTGGAAGCGGGGGGGGGGGGGGTGGGGGGGGGACTCTTTTTCTGACATGCTTGCCCTATATCTTTTCATAGGGACAAACACTGAAGATTAAGACCCTTGAGACAATGTAAAGTAGTCAGATGTACTGCTTGTATAACAGTGTAAATATGGTGTGCCCTCAAAATAACTCAGCCCATAGCCACAAATGTCTAAACAAAAGTGACATTAAGAGGCCGTTTACACGGCAATGGACAAATACCGGTCGGTTTATCCGACCGGTAATTGTCTGGTTTTCGTGCAGTGCAGGATGGCTTTTCTCCACGATGATGATTCACTTGTTCATATTCAGTCCGAAAACCAGACGGAAGAATGAACAAGTACAATGTTTTTGAAAAACCACCTGTGCAGTGGGGACTGCTGCACAGGCTTTCTATAGCGGCCCTTGTAAAAGTTTGTGGCCGGTTTTTCAGACAGTTTGCAAAACCGCAAACTGTCTGAAAAACCGGCTGCAAACCGATGCCGTGGGGACATGGCCTAATTTACTCACCATACCATGTCAATCTTGGTCCGTATTTCATCAGTAGATTCACGCAAAATGGGAGACTTGTCAAATTAGCTGTACCTACCAGGTTCACCCTATTTTTAAAAAGTGTCATTCCATATACTGTATTGATTACTATAAAGCAACTTTGCCCATAACCATACTTATTTGGGCAGTATGAATTGCAAAGTGTCACGCAAAGTGCAAACCCTGATTCTTTTTGCCACAAAAACATAATAAATCAAGAGTATATAGCATTAGCATTATGAACATGCAAGAAGAGACACAAATTTTAATACATTAGCTAAAATGTAAAATCTGTCATTAGGTGAGTAAAGTATCCATAAATGGTTATCTTTAATAGAACTATAATAGTTGGAAATGATATATTTCTACTGGTTTTGCACATTTGATAACTCTATTCTCTTCCTTCCTGCGTAGAGTCTTTATTCTTATGTGTTATTTTACACTTAGCTGCTCAAAAACACTGTTTAACATTATTAACCCCTCCTTGTTGACTTCATATTAAGCAGCCATGAAGAGAATGAAACTAGTCATTACTTGCTGAGATCTATTCTGCTTTTATGGCATATATAGCTCAGTTTTCTAAGTGCAAAAAGATAATTTCATGCACAAATCATGTTATCTTTTATCTTTTTATTTTCCTTTAAGGCTCCCAGACAGGAAAACATACAATTAGGTTCTGGCTGGAGCAGTGAGAAATTACAGCTGTGGAGCAAGCTGCCAAGAGTGCGTCACTGAGGTTAAAGGAATGTTAGCTAACTTGAATAGAACTAATAATGCACATACTTACAGTGAAACTGACTAGAGACTAAGGCTGGTTCATATGCATAATGCGCTATATGCCATGCATATACATACAAATACCCTCAAAAATGTATTTAGGTGTGTGCCAAGACATCCATAGCCTTCAATAGACGAAATATATTCTCCTTGTCATAATGTTTTGTCTTTTTTACAACATTACATGGTTTAGTTGTGGAACAGTCTTGATTACTATACTATTGTATTCAGCAGCAAAAAAATATATACCACTGTAAAACAGACTAAAGATAATATTATCCATTCTAATGTAATTTGCTTTTGGACAAAACTCATCACCATATGCCAAATTGTACATTTTGACCTTAAACCTTGACAATTTTTTAGTATATGAGGTTAAAACAGCTACAAGCTTTTCTTTGGTTATGTAATTTTTTTTTATTATTTCATGATGCATGGGGTACTGTTTATTCTTTCTTTTTTTATATGAAGTTTTTTTTTTATTTTGAATTAATTTAGGGCCCAACTGTGATTTTTCCAATGTCAACACAAAAAACAATGTAATCTCATTAATGCACATGACATCATTTAACTGTAACATGACTGTCATGCACACACTTACCAGCACATAACGAAGGGGCCACTGTACAGGAGTTGATTTATTTCCACCAACCTACTGTGAGCAAATAATAACCTACAGGGGGCAAATAATTATCTACAGGGGGAATATAATAACCTACAGGGGTTATATACCTACCTACAGGGGCCATAAACCTACCTACAGGGGGCAAATAATTACCTACAAGGGCCAGATACCTACCTACACGGGCATAAACCTACCTACAGGGGCAAATAATAACCTACAGGGGACAAACACCTACCTACAGGGGCCATATATTTACCAACAGGTGACATATGCCTACCTACAGGGGCAAATACCTACCTACAGGTGGTATAGATAACTACATACTAGGGATACATACTATATAACTGCCTATCTTCTGAATAGGGGCCCTACATAAATATCTATTAGGGGACCTATAAGTCTACCTACCTAATGGGGTACTATACACCTACCCAATTGAGGACTGGCTACCTAGTTTGGGGCAGTAACTACATTCTATATTGGGGGAATTAACTATCTCCTATATGGGAATACAAAACAAGACTAAAACTTTGAGGGCCGTTTGAGGGCATTTTTACTGTTAGAGGCACAAGGGGGCCATTATTACCATTTGAGGGACTATAGATGGGGCGTTTGTATAGAGACAGGAATTGGTAGGGAAGTGCTGGAAAAGTGAGGAGTCTAAGATGTTTGTTTTGTAAATACTACAGTAAAGAGTCATCGCCTGGAGAAGTCATCATAGTGGTCTGGGATCGATGGAGAAGAAAAAGGGAAAGAGGACAACTCATCAGAAAAAAGAACAACTCATCAATGCAGAGTACAACTCTTTAGAGACGTCTCCTGTAAGTCTCTGGATGTAGCTTTACTGTAATCAATTATGTGCCTGTGTACAACTGGTATCCACCACTGTATGCTGGTAATATTGGTTGTAGTATAATGTTTTTTATTCAGTAATGGTATGTCGTATTATTCAGTCTGTGGTGGTGATGTATCATGGTATTATTCATTCACTATATGGTGGTATTTTCATTCACTATGTGGTGGTGATATGTGGTCATGGTGTGGAGTTATTATTCAGTCACTATGTGGTGATGATAGGTGGTCATGGTGTGGCAGTATTATTCAGTCACTATGTGGTAGTGATATGTGGCAGCATTATTCGGTTACTGTGTGGTGGTGATATGTGGTCATAGTGTGTCGGTATTATTTGGTCACTATATGCTACTGATATGTGGTTTTAGTAGGACTTTGGTAATATTAGCCTTGGGACTCTGATTTTATGTAGCAGTGGTATTTTGTAACTGTATGACTATTATATAGTAGTTTTATACGCAGAACTATAGGGGACATATCTGAAAACTGTCTTCGTCTAAGACTTTTCTTGTTGCCCATAGCAACCAATCAGCATTCCCTTTTCATTTCATATTTGCTCTTTTTGTATATTCTGGTTGATGGTGATGCACTGTGTTGCATGGTGATGCAACATGTTAAGGGGAGGGGGAGAAATTTCTTCACCTCAACCTGAGTGCAGTTTAGCTTAGGAACGGCCCTAACAGTGAATATGCATTCTATTTGCAGTTAGGGAGGGGGTTATACATAACCACCACCTAGTCACTAAAATATAATATACATAAAACAAATTTCAATGACAGTCACAAACAGACCATGTTACAGTATCATCACTGTTCCTTTATGATCAGTTGCTTTCAGAGGCTCAATTTCCTTACAATGGCAGTTGGAAAAAATCCATATCTGCAGCTTTGGTTGCAGATTGCAAATTGCAAGCAACTTTTCCAGCATAAAATTCAATGTACAGTGGGCACATACAGTGGGTTGCAAAAGTATGCCTTCCAGCTGGTACTGTTCCTTATTTTTAAATGTTACAGCCAAAGACTTAAATGTATTTTATTGATATTTTATGTGGTAAAGTAACACAAAGTAGCAAGTATTTGTGAAGTGTAAAGAAAATGATATGTGCTTTTCCAAATGTTTTAAAATTAAAAAACTGAAACGCGTGGCATGCATATATATTCAGCCCTTGAGTCAATGCATTGTAGTAATACCTTATTCTGCAAGTCTGTTGGGTATGTCTCTACCAGCTTTACACATTTATAGGTTGGAATTTTTGCACATTCTTCTTTGCTTAATACCTATAGCTCAGTCAGATTGGTTGGTGAACGTTCTTGAACAGCAATTTTCAAGTCATGCCATAGATTCTCAGTGGGATCTACAGTTGAAACCAGAAGTTTACACACACTATATAAAAAGACATATATTCATGTTTTTCTCACTACCTGACATGAAATCAGAATAAACCTTACCCGTTTTAGGTCAATTAGGATTACCAAAATTATATATATTTGCCAAATGCCAGAATAATGAAAGAGGAAATTTTTTTAAGGAATTTTTATTACTTTCTGCAAAGTGAAAAGTTTACATCCACTAGGATTACTATGCCTTTAAACAATTTGGGACAGCCCATATGATGATATCATGTCTTTGGAAGCTTCTTGACAACATGTGAGTTAATTAGAGACACACCTGTGGATGTATTTTTTAACACACACCAGAACACACACTGCTTCAGTGTGTAACATCATGGGAAAGTCTAAACAAATCAGCCAAAATATCAGAAAGATATCAGAAAGAGAATTGTGGACTTGCACAAGTCTGGATCATCCTTGGATGCAATTTCGAGATACCTGAAGGTGCCTCGTTCATCTGTACTAACAATTATACACAAGTACAAACAAGATGGGAATGTCCAGCCATCATACCGCTCAGGAAGGAGACGGGTTCTGTATCTCAGAGATTAACGTGCTTTGGTCCAACATGTGCATATCAACCCAAGAACAAAAGCAAAAGACCTTGTGAAAATGCTAGCAGAAGCTGGTAAGTTTGTGGTATTATCCACAGGGAAATGAGTAATGTATCAACATGGGCCACTCTGCCAGGAAGAAGCCATTACTCCAAAAGAAACATATAAAAGCCAGATTAATGTTTGCAAATGCACACAGGAACAAAGACCGACATTTTTGGAGAAATGTTCTGTGGTCTGGTGAAACTAAAATTAAACTGTCTGACCATAATGACCTTTGTTACATTTGGAGGAAAAAGGGAGAAGCTTGGAACCCTAAGAACAGAATCCCAACTGTCAAACATGGGGGTGGCAGCATCATGTTGTGGAGTTGTTTTGCTGCAGGAGGGACTAGTGCACTTCACAAAATAGATGGCATCATGAGGAAAGAAGCTTATGTGGCAATACTAAAGCAACATCTCAAAACATCAGCCAAGATGTTAAAGTTTGGGTGGAAATGGGTCTTCTAAATGGACAATAACCAGAAGCATACTGCCAAACTGGTTACAAAGTGGCTTAAGGATAACCAAGTCAATGTTTTGAAGTGGCCATCACAAAGCCCTGATCTCAATCCTATTGAAAATGTATGGGCAAAGCTGAAAAGGCAGGTGCGAGCAAGGCGACCTACAAACATGGCTCAGTTACACCAGTTCTGTCAGGAGGAATGGGCCAAAATTCCTACCAACTATTGTGAGAAGCTTGTGGAAGGATATCTAAAACATTTGACCCAAGTCATACAGTTTAAAGGCAATGCTACCAAATACTATGAAATGTATGTTAAACTTTTGACTTTGCAGAAAGTAATAAAAATGCCTTTAAAAGTTCTCTCGATCTCATTATTTTGGCATTTGGCAGATACAAATAATTTTGGTAATCCTAACTGACCTAAAATGGGTAAGGTTTATTCTGAATTGATGTCAGAAAAACATGCATATGTGTCTTTGTGTATACTGTATGTAAACTTCTGGTTGGTACTGTAGATCTAGACTTTGACAGGGCCATTTTAACATATGGATATGCTGTGATTTAAACCATGGTGTGTTCAGGGTAATTTACATTATTGGCTTTTCTCACACATAGCTTTTAGCATTTAGGTCAAGAAGTTTAATTTTGGTCTTATCTGACCAGAGCACCTTCTTCCACATGCTTGCTGTGTCCCCTACGTAGCTTTTTGCAAACTGCAAACAGGAATTTTTTATGGCTTGCTTTCAAAAAAGGCTTTTCTCTTGTCACTTTTCCATGAAGTCCAGATTTGTGGACCGTGGGCCTCTTTGCTGCTACACTAATTAGTGCTCTTCTTGGGCTATTTTTTTTTTAAACCTAACCTTTCAATACACTTTGCCACAACTTTATCGCTGATGTGTTTTCTAACAAACCTCTGAGGCATTCACAAAACAGCTAAAGTTATACTGAGGAAAAATTACATACAGATGTACTTTATCTACTAATTAGGTGACTTGGTCACACTAGATTTTATTTAGAGGTATTAGAAAACAGGGGACTAAATATGTATTAATTCCACAATTTTTAGTTTTTCAATTTGCAAAAATTGGGAAAAGTACATATTATTTTCTTTACACTTTAGAAATATTTGCTACTTTGTGTTGTTCTATCACATAAAATATCAATAAAATATATTTGTTTGTGACTATAACTTTTAAAAAGTGGAAAAATTGAAGGGGTGTGAATATTTTTGCAACCCAGTGTATGTCATACTGTATGTGACTGCTATTCATTTGTAACATTTCAAGGATTTTGTTTCAGTATCTGTTAAGTCTCCCAAGTCCCAAATTTCATGTTTCTCGCAACCATATAGCACCCTAAAATAGTCATTAGTTGTATTACATTAAGACAACAGGGAATCATGGACAAATCAAACATATGTTTTGATGGATGACTAATATGCAACTTGATGTCATGCTAACAAGGTTCATGTGCAGCCATAGCCTAAGGATTTGTTTGCATGTGTCATTCTCACTATATTTCTCCAGCTGACTTAAATGCGTTTTTTTAAGTAACATGGAAATTTCCACTAAACATTAGTAAACACTAAATTGTATATATGGCACTAATTGAGATAAGTTTGTTCAGTAAAAAAATCAGTTTTCCCCTAAAGTGGCTATATGTTTGCCAAGCAAATGCTGTGAAAACAAACATAGACCCTTCATTAAAAAAATAAAATAAAGATACTTTTTTTTATTAATAAAAGCATAATCAGTACAACTTTCTTTTATCTGCATCTCAGTGGTCATCATGCATAATAGATAATCAATGTTAGTGTCAGTTAAATCAACGTATATAAGGGAAAAATATTGAAAAACATCCTGGATGGGTAAAGTTGAATTTAGGGGGTATAACTGTAATGTTATATAATTTGATATTTGTCAACACATGACAAAAACATGCTAAGGCTGTGTTCACACGACGTTTTGGATCAGTTTTACGGATCCGTTTTTTACCAGTGAAAACTGCATCCGAAAAGCGGATCTGAAAAACGCAAGAGCTGATACTTTTTTTGGATCCGTTTTGTATGCTTTTAACTTGCGCTTTATGGACCCACTTTCTGGATACGTTTTGAATTGGGAAAAAAATCTCTCTCTCTCTCTCTCGTCCCCTCAATCCCTGCAGCCCATTCATCTCCTCGATCCCTGCAGTCCATTCATCTCCTCGATCCCTGCAGCCCATTCATCCTCTCGATCCCTGCTGCCCACTCATCCTCTCGATCCCTGCAGCCCATTCATCTCCTCGATCCCTGCAGCCCAGTCATCTCCTCGATCCCTGCAGCCACGCTCACCTCCGATCCCTGCAGCCACGCTCACCTCCGATCCCTGCAGCCACGCTCACCTCTGATTCCTGCAGCCACACTCACCTCTGATTCCTGCAGCCATGCTCACCTCCGATCCCTGCAGCCACGCTCACCTCCGATTCCTGCAGCCACGCTCACCTCCGATCCCTGCAGCCACGCTCTCCTCCGACCCTTTCAGCCACACTCACCTCCAATCCCAGCAGCCTCTCTCACCGGCACCACCGATCCCCGCAGCCGCTCAGCGGCACCTCCGATCCCCAGTGCGCTTTCAGCATGTAAAGCGCATCACAAGCTTCAGAAAATCTGTGCTGCGCTTTGGGATCCGCTTTCCGCATCACAAAAGCAGATCCCATTCTTTCCTATGGGGACCTCTGTTGCATAAAACGCAACAAGTAATGACATGTCTAGAGATGGGCGAATTGATTCTAATGAAGTGGAATTCGTTTAGAATTGCAGGAAAACTTCGGTTCTGAACGAAGTCGAACTTTGGGGTACTGCCCGTGAACGAAGTGTGCTTTTGATTGATAAAATGGCTGCGAGCACATGGCGTTACATGGGGCAAAGCACTCTGGGAGGAAGAAGGGCATAGCCTACATGACATGTACAGAGATGAAGCCAATCAGAGACCGGCGGGATTCTGTGACGTCACCGCAACGCTGGGAGCTCATACCACTCTCACTGTACTGATTAGGGAAGGTGCTGCCACGGCTGCTAATCATATCTCTTACTAAAGAACTCATTTTTATACAGCGATTTTTGGGGGTGTCACAGCTTGTCTCAGAGACTGCTTCTCTTAACGTTCTAATTCTGATTTTGTGGGGTATTGAAACTGAAGTCCAGTGTGCGTCCAATGCAGCTGCATATACATTTTAATGCTATCTGCTCACAGCACATTGAATATCCAAGGGTTATCTAAGCCTGTTCCTGTTGTATTCATTTAAAGAAACAGCGTTTTTACAATCCAAATACCACTTCATTTTTGGTTGCTCAATTCTTTTGCGCAATTTACATCCAGGGGTTAATTAAGCATTGTTCTGCTGTTGTGGTGACTAAAAGAAACCGTCTTTTTCACCGCCAAAAAATACATTTTTCCTGTAGCATAATTCATAACCGAAGGTTAATTACAAGTTTTTCTCTTGCTGTGTACCGTAAAATACACGCCATTGTAACACGCTACAAAGCTGGTAGTTTTTGGTTTCTCAATTCTTTTGCGCAATTTACATCCATGGGTTAATTAAGCGTTGTTCTGCTGTTGTGTTGACTAAATGAAACCGTCTTTTTCACCGCCAAAGAAGCAATTTTGCCTGTAGCATAATTCATAACCGAAGGTTAATTAAGCCTGTTTGTGCTTTTACATTCAGTAAAATACACAGTGTTTTTAAACAACACATACAAGTAAATTTTTCCTGGCCATTTGTGGAGCGCATTTTATATCCAGAGGTTACCCAAGATTGTTAGTGGGTTCATTTGGAGTCAAATACAGGGTGTGTATTTATCATATACAGATATCTTCATCAAACAGTGTCTGTACATTTTAGAACAAACAGTATGTCAGACAGAGAGGTGGCAGGCTCTTCACCTGCGAGAGGCAGTGGCACAAACATTCCTGGAGCAGGTCCAGGTCGCAGCACAGCAAGGGGACGACGCAGCAGGGGTCACACGGTGAGGCCACAACTGCCGGTGTCATCTAGCGGCCGTGTGTTGTTCAGCAACCCAATGGTTCTTGATTGGTTGACTAGGTCATCCACTTCCTCCCAGATCTACTATGTGGTCTGGGCTCAGCGCCACTATATATCGAGGATGAACAATTTGAGGAAGGCAGTCAGCAGCTACTTGGCAGCGAAGAAATGGGGCCAATATCCCCTGCTTCTTCAGTAGGCGGCAAAGTATAGATGTGGAGAGTGGCATGGGAGGTCATGTTGTGAGGGGTCAGCCTCTGCGTACCAAGACCGGTGATGAGGACAGCAGTGACAATGAAACACAAATGTCTGATGTAGCCGAACGCACTTGGGAGCCGGGTGAAACAAGGGCTTCATCATCGTCAGGAGAAGAGGGCGTCAGCTTGCGCATCAGGCAGCGGCACAGCCCGCAAGTGGGTTTTGTGCCGTGAGTCCGCAGGGTAGCAACAGTTTGAGGTCAGGAGCCAAGCGGCCACGGGTAGAAAACTCGCTATGCAGGTCCAAGAAAGTAGCGGCAAAGGGCTCAGCGAGGCGGGCGGCGGTAGAACCCACTCAGTGCGGAGCGTTGGCGGTAAAATCAGCTAACTTCCGGGCGGTGTGGCCCAGTTCTTTGCTAAGACACCAAGAGCCGAATTTTGGGTATATGTAGAATCTGTGGGCAGAATGGGAAGCATGGCCAGGGAGCTAACGTTGGCACCACGGCCCTGCGTCAACACATGTATCAACACCATCCGGTGGCCTGGGAGAAACGTGGCTTTGATGTGGTGGTCCATCCTGCCGCCGCAGGAGCGGCCAGTGGCACGCATGCCATTGCAGCCAGTCAAGGCTCCACCACCTCTGCAGAAGGGAGCTGTTTCTCTTTGCCATCATCTCCCGGTCCAGATGCTCCTGCTCCTCGCTACTCATGGCGCCAGCAGTCGTTCAGCGAGGCGATTGCAAAGAGACAACAGTATGCGTCCAACCATCCTAAGGTGCAGCAGCTGACCGTGCTCCTGTCCAAGTTGTTGGTACTGCAGTCCCTCCCTTTCCAAATGGTGGACTCTGCACGATTCAGAGAACTAATGGCTTGTGCCGAGCCGAAATGGAGAGTTCCAAGCCGTAATTTCTTTTCCAAAAAAGGCAGTACCAGCACTTCATAAATATGTAGAACAGAAAGTGGGCCACCCCTTGAGCTTATGGGTTTTTGTTCCAAGGTGCACGGCACCGGGGACGTCTGGAGCTGTAACTACGGTCAGGGCCAGTATATGTCCTTTATGGCCCACTGGGGGAATGTGCTTCCTGCCCAGGCACACCAACAACTTGGACAGGAGATGCCGCTTTCTCCTCCACGTTGTCAAACTGCAGCTCCTCCTCCTCCTCCACCCCCATCTCAGCCTCCACAAGTGCTGCTCCATCATACCGCATGTGTAGGCACAGCGTGTCACGCAGTTCTACACCTGGCTTGCCTCGGCGAACGAAGTCACACAGGGGAGGAACTGCTCCCGTGTCATGCAGCAAGAATCGATGTGTGGCTTTCTCCAATTTGCAAATCGGAACCATGTGACGGACAATGGGAGGAACATAGTGTCTGCACTGCACCGAGCAGGGATGGTCCATGCGCCCTGCAGGCGCAGTGTTTCAATCTGGTTGTGAAAAGGTTCCTGAATTCTTCCACCGATCTTCAAAGATTCTAAAAATGGCCAGGAAACTGTGCATGCACTTCATCCATTCCTACAAAGCCAGGAACACCCTCCTCGAGTTGAAAGCGGCAGAACGGCCTCCCCCAACACACTCTAATATGCGATGTTTCCACCCGTTGAATTCCAGCCTGCACATGTTGGACCGACGTATGAACAGAGAAAGGCCATTAACGATTTTTTGATGATCCAGGCGGATAGGAGTACTCCCTGGGGTTCTTTGATTGTCAGCCAGTGGCAGCTCATGCATGACACCTGCCGTTTGTTGAGGCATTCGGAGGCCACGTTATTTGTCAGTCGCCAGGACTACAGGATGAATAAAGTCATTCCACTGCTTCATGTCCTGGAACAGATGCTGAAAAATCTGTCTGGGCAGGGGACTGGAGACGTGGCGACTACATCTTGCGGCCAGATGAGTCCGGTGGGGACTGAAATGGAGGAGGAGGAGGACATTGGAGCAGAAGCATTGTCTGGTGAAATGAGTGGATTTTCTACCCAGGTGACAAGAGAGGAGGAGCAGGTGCAGCTGGAGGAGGTAGATGGAGATGAGGAAGACGAGGCAGATGACCCGCAATCACCGTGGCAGTATACAGTGGAGATGGAGGCAGGGAGCCCCTCGGAGTCACTTATGCAGATGGCCCGCACCATGCTGATTTGCCTGGCTAGTGACAGCCGCATAGTCACCATCCGGCAGAGGGATGACTTCTGGCTCCCCACCTTATTGGACCCTCGCTACCGGTCCAAAATGGGGAAACCCTTTTTTTTCCCGCTATTGAAGGAGGACAAACTCAAATACTATATGAAATCCTCCGTAAATCAGTTGGCCACTGCCTATGTGCGGCATCGTCCCTCCTCTGACAGGCTGACCGGGGGGTTCTTCAGCGGGTCACGTAATACTGCGCGGCTGCTGGGGGGAAGGTGGGGGGGCAGGAGCAGTACCAGCTCCATCAGCAGCAACCTAAGTCTGGAGTCACTGATGAGCAGCCTCCTTCACCCACTTAGTGAGGAGGGCAGTCGCCTGCAGCAACAGCAGTAGGACCTGGACAGACCTGAACCAACAGGTGGTAGCCTACTTTTGGGCAGCACTCTGCCACCCCAGTTAGAAGATCCGCTGGGCTACTGGGCAGCCAAACTGGATGTGTGGCCGCAACTTGCCGAGTTTGCAGTGAAGAGGCGTCCTGCCCGGTTTAGTATGTGGCATCAGAGCAGGGTTCAGTGGCGGCGGGGGCCATCGTACCCCAAGGAGAACCCGCTTGGTCCACGGAAATGTGGAACGACTGACCCTTGTCAAGATGAATCAGGCGTGGACGGCCAGGATTTCCACACACCAATGCCTTAGGCGTCAGACTACATTAGCCATGATGCCTCACCCCAAACTGTGAGAAAGGAGTCTGGGTTCAAACTACCTTTCTTTCAGCCACTATTCTGATGTCGCCACCCGCCTATGCCCCACATCTGCAGTTTTTCTCCATCTGCCACCAACCATCTTTACCAGACTGGTATTGCCACCCACCTCCACATTCTGTCATTGTGCCACTTTATGACCTCATGCTCTGCTGCGTTGCTGGTGCCGTGGGATCCATAAATGTGTTATTGTGCCACTCTATGGGCCTCATGCTGTTGCTCCTGCCGCCGTCACCCCCACTCTCTGTCATTGTGCCACTCTGGCCTACTCCAATTTTTGCCACCTCCAAATGTCATTGTGCCACTGTCTGACTCATGCTGCTGCTGCCGTCCCCCCCATCTCTGTTTTTTGTGCCACTCTGTGGCCTACTACTGTTTTTGCCACCTACAGAATGTCATTGTGCCACTCTCTGACCTCATGCTGCGCTGCCGTCACCTCCACTCTCTGCATTGTGCCACTCTGTGGCCTACACTGTTTTGCCACCTCCAGAATGTCATTGTTGCCACTGTCCCGACCTCATGCTGCTGTTTGCCGTGAAACCTCCACACTGTGTCATTGTGCCCTCTGTGGCCGCTCCTGTTTTTGCCACCTCCAGAATGTCATTGTGCCACTGCCTGAAACCTCATGCTGGGTGCTGCCAGTCCCTCCCCGCTGTGTCATTGTGCCACTCTCTGACCTCATGCTGCTGCTGCTGTGACCTCCACTCTCTGTCATTGTGCCACTCTGTGGCCTACTACTGTTTTGCCACCTCCAGAATTGAATTGTACCACTGTCTGACCTCATGCTGCTCTGCGCCGTCACCTCCACTCTCTGTCCCTTGTGCCACTCTGTGGCCTACTACCGTTTTTTGCCACCTCCAGAATATCATTGTGCCACTCTCTGACCTCATGCTGCTGCCCCCCGTCACCCCACTTCTGTCATTGTGCCACTCTGTGGCCTACTACTGTTTTGCCACCTCCAGAATGTCATTGTGCCACTGTCTGACCTCATGCTGCTGCTGCTGCCGTGACCTACACACTGTGTCATTGTGCCACTGTCTGACCTCATGCTGCTGCTGTGGCTGCTGCCATGACCTACACACTGTGTCATTGTGCCACTCTGTGGCCTTCTCCTGTTTTTTCCACCTCCAGAATGTCATTGTGCCACTCTCTGACCTCATGCTGCTGTGGCTGCCGCCGTCACCTCCACACTCTGTCACTGATGTTGCCACCTGAGCCCTCAGCTTGTTTTTTTTTTCCAGCTGTCGCTGCCATGACTTTATCAGGCTACATTCCCCCTTCAGTTTTTTGGTCAGTTTTGCCCTCTTAAGTGCCCAGGGAATTTTAGAGTGAAGCGATTCTAAGAGCGGCGGCAGTCATGTCGTGTCATACTAAAACACAACACTGTATGAAGACCAAACCAAGCTCCCTCTGCATATTTAAGCATGGCACAACGTTCTACAGCACCCGGCAGGCTCTGTGCAGCCTGGAAATAGCCATTTTTTAACACGATTCGTCCCGAAGTAATTCGGACCGAAGTTATTTTGTCGGGAAATTCGGCGAAGTGACCGAACCGAATTTTTGAGAAATTCGCCCATCTCTAAGTATGATTCCAAAAATTGTTTTTATTAAGTGTAAAACATTCACTGTAAAAGAGCTAAAATCTTCTAAAAACATACATCAATCAAATCACTAACAACGCGTTTGTCACCGTCACCGGCGCTACATCAGGAATTGCGATATAGAAAATTGCCGGGAAATACAGTAATTCAAATTCTGTAAGCGCTTCTCATTGGTCGGCAGAAACCAACCTATCAGAATGGGAGCGACAGTGAACCATTATAACCTATGGAGAAGTATTGACCAATCAAATGAAAAGGCGGGACAGTTCAAAATACAGTAAAAAATGCAGAAAAGAGCTGATTGATTGAGACCATGCGGCAGATATGAATCCACCAATCATATGTAGTGCGTCTATTTTGAGTGGAACAAGAAGGGCGCGATAGAAGGGCGCCCTAAAAGTAATAGTTGAGGTGGGTGGGGCTAGTCTCAGGTGGGCGGGGTTTTAAATGACTCTTTGACTCTTTTCTGGCTGAAAACTGCAGGTTTGAGCACTAAATACTTGAAAACTACAGCATCTTACAGAATAAAGGACACAGTGCTGGAAACAGCATGTCTGACACGACCTTGTTCTGTCCTCAGCAAGGGGGGCATAACCTATGTGACAGGTTCCCTTTAAAGAAGGCTTGTGGCTTGGCTCTAACGTGTCAGATATTCTGAATTTTTTTTGAGAAGAAAAACTCAGAGAGACCTTGGAACTCTCTTTTTTGCTTATCAGCAGTTGTGTTGCTCAAGTAGGGTCCTATTCAGTTCAACACTGGTTTGACCAAACTTCTGAAAAATCTTGATTTGGAATGTTTTGGACCCCAGATTTTTTCTCTAACCTCATCCCTATCTCTAATATTTACCGTAATTGTTGCCCTAACCCTAAATTAGGATTAAAGTTTTTAGGGTGTTTTAGGGGTTAATTTACCTTTTGGCCTTGCTCCAGACTTTGTGGCGATCCCACTAAAGCATCACTTCTGATACAGCTGTCCACAGGCTTGAACTGGCCCACAGGGGAATAGGGGAAGCCCCTGGTGGGCCCCTGAACATGGTAGACATGGAGCTGTTTTTTAACTGCAGATAAAAAGCAAAAAAGTAAAGAAAAAGAGGCAATAGGAAGGAGGCAGAGTATAAGGGTATGTTCACACTTCTTATTTTGGAGTGCATTTCGTCACGTATTTCGCGGCGTACTTCGCTTAATACATGCGGCCCATAATTACAGTACTCCATAGCGCTCATAAAGAACTATGGATTATGCCTCGTTCCCCACCCCCACCACGCGCGTAGAATACAATCATATTTTACGTGCGGGTAGCTCAGGTCCAGCGCCGCTGCTCCGTGCCAGCTCCCCAACCCACACGATGTACTGCCGCGTATACTGTACACGCCACAGTACATCATGTGAAACAGGGGCGTTGCTAGGGTCCCAATACATCCGGGGCCCGGGCCCTTTGGTTATGTTCACATGGCTTATTGCGGCGAGTATGGTACACACCGCAATACGCTGTGTGTTTTGGAACCACACGCTGCTCCCCCTGTGCATACAATTTGACATGTAATCCATAGCTCTCTAGGAGAGCTATGAATTACCGTAATTGCGGTGCGCATATCGGGCGTATTGAAGTGCAAATACGCGGAGAAATGCGCCCCGCAATTTACGCAGTGTGAACATATATTCATACATACACACACACAGACACACACACTCAGACACACACACTCAGACATACACACAGATACTCACACACACTCAGACAGACACACACTCAGACACACACACTCAGACAGACACACAGATACACACACACACTCAGACAGACACACACTCAGACACACACACTCAGACAGACACACACACTCAGACAGACACACACACTCAGACAGACAGACACACACACACTCAGACAGACACACAGACACACACACTCAGACACACACACTCAGACACACACACACTCAGACACACACACACTCACACACACACACACACTCACACACACTCAGACACACACTCAGACACACACACACTCACACACACACACTCAGACACACACACTCAGACACACACTCAGACACTCAGTACAGTTTACATTCATGAAGATATTGCTGTTTCCTTCCTATTACACTACGCAGTCATTGTCTCTGCAGGGAGGCTCCTCACTCACTGGAGACCTCCGGGATGTGTGTACCTGTGGGAGCTGCTGAAGCCATAGACAGGGCAGGACAATGCAGCTGCAGGAGATGGTGCGGAGCCGAGATCACAGCAGGGGGCGGAGCCTCTCTCTCCCGGACACTGTGCTGTGCTCCGGATCTTCCTGCCTCTGGCAGTGTGAGCAGCCGGCGCCACTCCTCCCTCCTCAGCTCCCGTCACCTCCCGCAGTCGCCTCCCTCCCTCCCTGCACCTAGCAACCATCCTGAGCTGTGTGTGCCTCCAGAGCACGGACACACAGCTCAATAGAACGTCGGCGCTGCAGGCCCGCAGCCCGGAGCCGGCGGTCTGAGACCCAGGGCACAGGCAGCTTTGTTCGGGGCTTGTACCCCGAATAAACCTGCCTAGCGACGCCCCTGATGTGAACATATCCTAAGAGTCATGTACAGTCATATACAGTAGCTTTAGGGTGGGCCCTAAAATAAACTACCAACCTTTTTGGTAGTTTAGGACCTAGGGTAAGATTTTTTCCATGTGGTGATTGTTTGGTGTGCCAGAATATGGTGCGAGCCACTACTTTCAGTCTACATCTAATGACCGTATATTTAAAATCTTGGATTATAGCTCCTGAAGTACCACTGTCATATACATGCAGTTGTCCCATCGTATATATTGGTTTAACAACTAGTGAATTACATATAAGTAAACGTGAACATGTTCGGGACATGCCGGCTGCTAGAAATTGTCAGGATGTCCTACAATTGAAAACTATTCACAAACACTCTCTCCAGTTCCATGATTGCAACCCTAACTCATTCAACATTATTGGTATTGATCACATTCACTGCAGTATTCGTGGTAGAAACGTGAAAGTGTTATTATTGGAGCAGTAAGAGTGCAAGTGGATTAATAGTCTGAACACAATGGATGACATGTATGAACGGGAAAGTGATAGACGTCTGGCGTCCTTTTAGCCCGACATCTAGCTCAGCCCCATTTGCAATAGTTTGAAATCGCCTGCACGACAATATCAGGCATATTAAAGAGCACCCGTGCACTTTGTAGCGCGTCTGATTTCACAGGCAACCCCTAAGTCTTTGTTAGGCTTTCCAAGTTGCTAGGGAGAGGATCAGCTAATCACGATTGACGATGGCAGCTAGAGGGTTAATTGCCCACAACTGGAGTAAGGTCCGGTTGCGGCTGACAAGCTGTAATGCACAGCTGGTTCCATGTTCTGATCGTGCAAGCTTCGCTTGTGAGTTTGCATGATTCTCATGATGTTCCAATACGTCAATTTGTGGGGACCCCTTTTGGCCTATGACGCATGGGTCCGTCAAATGTGGTCAGGGTTTAAATTTCACTTTAAGCCCATATTCACATGGCTTATTCAAGCCGTAATTGTGAGCCGGATTGCGCTCGCAATTCTGGCTTGAATAAGGGGTGGGGGGGGGCGGGGCGGGGCGCTGCCCGCCGGCCCCATAGACTTGCATTATCCACGGCAAGTATTGCGCATGGATAATGTGCATGTCACTTTCTCCCTGCCCGGCGGATTCGCCGAGCGTGCAGGAGCGACGGAATCCACTGTTCTCTATGAGAACTGTGGATTACCGTAATTACTGCAACGGATTGGAGCCGTACTGCAGCGCAAATCCGGCGCGCAGTACGGCTCCAATCCGCAGCGATTGTGCAGCTTTAAATTCTCTCTTTCCTTCACATAGCCACAAAGCTAAATAATGAATAGTGGCTTTCTGCAGAGAGGAACATAATGAATATAAATGTATACATCCCCCAGTACGCAACAAGGTTTTGGCAGCCCCAATTTTACTAAATAGGCTGGGTTAACAGTGTGCTGCAGAGCCAATTACTGCATGTATTAGAGATTTTGGGAACTACTAAATACAGTAGTACGTATTTTGAATGATATTACCAGTTTATTTCTTTTGATGGTTTTTGAAAACCTGGTCCAATGTATCTTCGAGTCCTGTGTGTGCTAAATACAGTAGTTCACTAACGGAGAATAAGGAAAAATTAGGTACAGAAATATCAAAACTATTTAAACCATTTGTCCTACTTTTGCAGGATTTCTAGCAATACTATAGGAATACATAGTGTGGCTGTATGTGGCCGAGAACTGCTTCAGCACCTGGCAGCGATAATGTTTAATTAACTTAATTAGCAGGCCACATGTATTTGCAGGTAAACACCTGCTCATTAACAAGCAGTGAACACTGACGAACATTGAATGTAAATGACTGTATGGTTTTGTGGCTGCTCACCTAGAAATCTTTCCGGCTGTTCATTAATCTAATTAAAAATCACTGGTGCTGGTTGCCGCAGTGGTTCTTGGCCATGTCATGGCAGCACTGTGAGTGCACCAGGACCAGTCCATGTAGTCCTACCCTTATACAAGCACTATAACTTTATTGCATTAATCACATTTCAGCATTTCCACAGTACTAACTAGATTGTGTATGTCTAGGGGGTATAACAACCCCCCTACAAACAGTAGTATACAGTTGTACTGTGTAATGTATTTATGTATGTAATGCATAGTGTGCATTATGTGTATAGGGGATGGAAGGTGTTAAGGTGACTAAGCACTTTATTGAGGGCAGGGGAACTTTAAGTTGGGGGGACATGTGCAGGCCTGCTGACAATCAGTATGGAGGAGAAGGGAGGGACTGCTGGTCCACATAAGAGGACGCCTACCATGTGCTAGTCAGTTCGGGTTCTGAGTTAAATTGTATTCAGTTTGAGAGTTCTAGCATCTGGGATCAGTTCCCCACTACCCGGCAATGAGGTGGACAGGTTACAGACAGACCATCAGCCTGAGTACTCACAGAAAGGAGTGAGAGGGAAGAAGGAGAGACAAGTAGGAGCTGTTAGATGGGAGAGTGTAGTAAGGAGCAAGACTGGTGGACAGACTGGGGAACTGTCCTGGAACAGAAGAAGAACAATAGGGAGAGGCAGAGAGAATACGAGGTCTGATGTTATAGCTCAGGGAGTATACTAAGGTTTGTGTATATCACTTTGGTCTGAGTGCTACTCTGTAGGCTGGTTATAGATGCCAGAAGAGAGAAAAGAGAGTGAGAGAGAGTTCTAGTAAATCCCCGTGGAGCAATAGAGATAAGAAGTGAAGAGAAGTGCTATGTACATGAAGAGTAAATTGCCTACCTGTAAAGCAACTGTGGATGGAGTGTAACCTGCTAATCTGCTGTGAGTAAAAGCCTTCAAGATCCCAAGCTGAGTGTCTCTGTGGATCCTTCAGCATCGGTGCACTAAAATTCCCAGCTATCCCACATTGGTAGGCCTGACATCCACGTACATCTGCTAACTTGGTGTAACCACCAGCCTGACACCTACACCCATCACCAAATCCTGCGCAGTCTTTACATATTTTTTTAAACATTTGTAAGTTTTTTTCACAATTACATTATTTTTTGTCAGATTTCATTACTCTTTTCCCAATTTAACATTATTGTTTACTAGATTTTTTTTATGATAAATGGCTTTAGTGTTTGTCATCAAATAGATCATCAATTTAACATCAAACATGACTCCTTTAAAAGTGAAACCTTGATTCTATTGTGAATAATGCACTATTTCTACTTAAATTTACGGGGTGTTACCATGTGGGAAAATTGGATTTGGCAGGCGTGATTGTGGAGAATGGAGAGGTGGTTGTGCATGTGCAAGTGTACTTGGCTATACTCCTACAGAAGTGAATAGAGGGCGGCCACTTCTCCATTTTCTGTGGCTGCAGCAGAAAGCTGTGAAATCCTATTCTCCTATGTGGGAATACACCTTTAACTAGTTACAACTACTAGTATATAGCTTTATCAGTCTATACACCATATATCATAAACCAGTCATAACTTTTCTTCTGTGATGCAGTTCATTCTCCCCAATTTTTTTTTTTTTTTTGTAAATGAGGCTAATGAGTTTTCATGTATTCGAGTGAGCATGAATGACTTTTCTTACTCAATAATGTACTTTAAACACTGTAAGGTTGAAATGACCACAATGTAACATCATTTTGTCTGCCAAATTCTGAGTTGACTAAATGGGAGAAGCTAGGCTTTCCATTTAGACTAGACCAGTTCCTTTAGACAACATTGGCATGGAAATACTTATGCAATATTAAATGTTCCAGACTGTGTGACACTGCAAAAAGAAAATTCCCAAATTAGCTTTGTGACTGATTTTTCCTTTTTGAATTTTAACATTTAAATTATACCTATTTTATGGTTGTTCACATACCACATGTAAATACTTACATGTACAGTAAGTATTTGGATTGTCTGGTGGAAAACTGATATTACTATGTTCTCTTTGTTTTATAAGTTTCATATGTGCCTGTCATCTTATGAAGCAGATCTCTAGAATACAGAATGTTCCAGTGTCCCATGAGTGGTTGAAGATAATATCTTCTTTCATCTTTAAAAGCTTACACTTTGATACTTACAATGATTTGCGCAAATCGCGGCACATAGCATATCATTGGTAGTGTATGTAATGCGCCTATGGAGGCGCATTGCACACGGAGTCACATAACATATCATTACTAGTGTATGTAATGTGCCTATCGCCTATAAACTAGTAATGATCTGTTATGCACCTCTGTTGCACAATGCACCTCGATAGGCGCATTACATACACTACCAATGATATTCTATGTGCCGCGGATTGCGCAATGTGCCTTTTTAGGCGCATTATGTTTACTATGCAAGGTATACCTGACACCAGATTTTTGAGAGGATCGTACTTTCAGGAGCGCGTCGAACGTGATGTAGAACGTAAAGATTTACTCAAACAGTAAAATGTTCGGTTAGGCTCGAGTTCTAAAAATCAGGAAGTTTGACTCGAAATTAACTTTTCTTGAACGTTTCGATCAACACTATGCAGGTGAAGCTGTAGCATCTTGTAACGGAGCGGCGGCAACAAACGTGTGCTGAGGCGCTGATCGCTGGTATCCAGGTGTGGATCCAATGTGATCACCGCAGGCGAGGTGGTATATGGAGAGTCACGCCAGGGAGCGAAGTCTAAGGGGCCTCCGGTCTTCACCGGACTTTGCTGCGGTGAACCCCCAGGTCGCTACCCCTAACGTGGTTACCTGCGGTGACAGCCGAGGTGCAGGACAGGATCTCCAGGCACAGAAGTGGTGGTAGACAGGAACAGCAGGAAGCGTGTGCAGCAGGATACAGCAGGAAACACAGCAGGAACAAACGTATGCAACAGGTGCAATGGCAGGATACACCGCAGGTACTGGACAGGGACCACGGCAGGAAACACAACAGGTACTGGACAGGGATCACGGCAGGAAACACAGCAAGTACTGGACAGGGAACACGGCAGGAAACACAGCAGGAACTGGACAGGTGCAAGGACAGCAGACATGACAGACAGATGGTCAGGAGCTCTGGTAGACCGCAGGAACTGGACCAGCGTCTCAGGGGTTAAATCCAGGATAGCAGTCTTGAGAAGCTGGCAGGAGCTCAGAGATGGACTCAGCAAGAAGCACAGCAACAAACTGCAACAGTGGACTGACCCTGAAGCACAGACAGGAACTTCCTCTTATAGTCAGGGGTCATAGGTCAAGAGGAAGGTGCACGGGACTGAGGACCTATAAAGGGCAGGAAGCTGCCGTCGCTCCCTAGGAGGTGCAGTGCACGTACAGGGCCCCAGTAAGCAACAGGACAGGCAAGTACAAGGAAGGCACGACACGCTGGTGGTCCATGGCAGGGGACCGCGGCATGAACCGACTGATGCATGAAACTGACTGATGCCTTAGCCACTTGGATGTTCTGTCTCCTCTGCAGCGTCTTCCAACATTGATTTTGAAATTCAGATACAAGAGCTGACATTGCAAGCCATTGTAGTTACACTTTGAAATCACTGGAAAAAAAACAATCACACGGGTCTAGCAAGTCTAGAAAATTCTTGAATAAAATTCTAGACCCCCATATACCAAATCTTCTGACCCTCTGGAATAGAAGACATTCTGTGATCAATGGTTTCCCTTGTCCTTGGTCCTGGGCTATACATATAACACACATATACACACTCCTCATTGCTGTACGGGATTATTACCGTTAACATCAGTCCTTATCCCCAATTGTACTCATTAATTCAGGTACATACAATGAGTTCAGTTTTCATACGTAGCCATTTAACTTTCACTTTTTTTTGCTTTTTTTGGTATGGGAGAAAAATACATCATCCAGAGAAAATGCAGACAGGAAACCAGGCAAATGGCTACATTTGTGCCCTGAAGTATGAAAATGAAATGGGTGTACATGCTCCTTCAATCAATAGTATGTCATCTACAGTGATTTAAAATTAACCTGTCACGTAGATTCTGCCCCCCTTGCTGAGGACAGCACAAGCTAGTGTCAGACCTGCTGTTTCCAGTGCTGTGTCCCTTATTCTGTAAGATGCTGTAGTTTCAGACTATTTAATGCTCAAATCTACAGTTTTCAGACACAAAAAAGAGTCATGAAAAGAGTCAGTTTAATTCATGCCCCGCCCACCTGAGGCTAGCCCCGCCCACATCACAACTGATTAACCTGTTACTTTGAATAGGTAGAAACATGTGAATAACTGTCATCTGGGCGGGGCTAGCCTCAGGTGAGCAGGGCTAACACCTGCTCATGAATAAGTTGGACTCTATTCTGGCTGAAAACTGATGGATTTGAGCATTCAATACTCTAAAACTCCAGCATCTTACAGAATAATGGACACAGCACTGGAAACAGCAAGTCTGACACTAGCTTGTGCTGTCTTCAGCAAGGAGGGCATAAACTATGTGACAGGTTCTCTTTAAGGGCGCATCCCCACGGCATAGGACAAATACCGGCCGGCTTGTCCTGTTTTGCGCCCGTCCCCACGGGCGCGGAGGGGAAGGCTTTTCTCCCCGATAAAAAGCCCTCCCCGTTCACATTGAGAAGCACAGATTCCGTCCGAAAACCGTACAGAAGAATGTGCTTGCTCAATGTTTTGCCGCCGGACCGCCGGCGGCAAAACTGCCCGACAGAAAACCCATGCAGTGGGGACTGCTGCACGGGTTTTCCATAAGGCACAATTGTGCTCATCTTCGGCCGGTTTTTCAGGCGCTCCGAAAAAACGCAAACCGGCTGAAAAACTGGCCGAAAACCCATGCAGTGGGGACATGCCATAAGGGTATTCCTTAGTCATATTCCTTCAAATATAACCAGGTTCTAGCTTTGATTCAAGGGATGCTGGGGCACCTTTTAGCTCCAAGCATACACCAGAAATGTATCTAGAATTATTTGTACAGTAGATCCATTTTGTAAAATGTCTCTACTGTCACTAAGAACAGATACAACTGATCTCTGTGAAAAGTGTGAAGGAGAAGAATGCTACTTATTAGCTTTAGGGTTATTAATCTACCTATTACCACAGTGGGTGAACCAGAAAGTACTTGTGGAGAGCTAACTGGTAGGAAATATTTTGGCCAACTCACTTTTGGTCTATTTATCTGCTCTGGTTTTAAAAAATTTTTGTAATACCATACCACCTTATGCTTTGAAAAAGAACTTGCTTCGAACTATGTTACATAAGATAGACACTTTTGTACTTTACTATGTAAAACAATTTTAGAAACTTCCACCTGAACACATAAAGAAGCATGAATCCCAGAAATGTTGCTGCAGGGTTAGGATATGTTCACACGATGTATTATATGTGGCGCAATACGGCGGGTGCTTTGGAAGCACGCAGTGATGGTGATTTTTTTTTTTAAATGAATACACACAGTGATGTACTGTATCTTTCAGTTCAAATTAGCTCTCTAGTTGTATACACACTGTATCAAATGACCAATGAAAAAAAATCACAAAAATTTCTTATTGAAACATGAACACAAATAACTTTTATATAAATCAATTGTAAGCAAGAAGATAAATTATATTGTTTATAACATGGTCAGGCGCCTTGTCTATTTTCTGTATGGCTAAAAGTACCTTTATTTGTAGTGTTTCAAATACAATTTAGTGTTAAGTTAATGGCTAAATATCAGACATAATGCAATATGACGGTACTGAGAAAATCCATGTGTGTTGATAT
The DNA here is from genome assembly GCA_025379985.1 of Phyllomedusa bahiana. NCBI lineage: Eukaryota > Metazoa > Chordata > Amphibia > Anura > Hylidae > Phyllomedusa > Phyllomedusa bahiana. The sequence continues at coordinate 26,478 of JAODAL010004346.1, read as the reverse complement.
AGAAATAAGTGATTGATGTTCATTTTGATTAGTATTGATTTATATGACTGTTATGTGCATTATAGATGTATGTCTTAATAATAGTGGACAACCTTCTGTTACCTTAGAACATCGATTTGTACAGTAGTGGCATGAAATTCTAGAGGCATATTCAAGTTTTTTTGTGTGCACAGTAGTGTTAAGTAGATCCAATCCTGCCACAAAGCTAGAGATGGATAGAAAGATATATGGATAGATAGATAGATAGATAGATACAAGTAAATGGACAGATGAATAGAACACAGGTGAGATACTGTAACTGACAGATAATAAACCAAGAAAAAGAGAGAGACAACTGCAATATACTTATATTCACTCAATATGGTATCTACTTTTTATCTCAATTTTTAATCTTTATCTCGCTTATTTCTCTTTGATTGTATTAGTGTTTACTGCCATTATCTCATGGTAACTGTAACAACTATTGTTGGTAATGTTTGCATCCAATTCAATGACAGCACTTTATTCTTGTTTATACGATGCTGTACATTATTTTGTCCCTTCAAAAAGACTCCAGTATGGTGAGCAAAATGGTGCACCTATTGTCTAAGAAGTTTCACAAACTTTACAGAAGCTGGTTTGGAGTGCTTCTTATTTTTGGGAGACTTTTACATCTAGAGGATGTTGAGCCAACTGTAGAGTTTTCTCCCTCCTTTGTTATTTTAATAATGATGTGATTCCCTTTATTATGTTTGTACTTATCTTGTATGACCCAGCATGTAACTACTTTTTCCACCAGACAACATGTGGACTTGTTTGTCCATTGGTTTTACTTAAACTGAAAAAAAATACAGATGAGCCTAGGGGGAAAAAGCCAATTTTAAAATTTGAACGGGGAATTTTAAAATTAAAAAATTTTAAAGACTTACAGAACATTATAAAAACCCGTCGGGGTCCAGATTTTCTTTGTTGCCCACAACAACCAATCAGGGCTCTTCTTTCATTTTTTCATAGCACTATAGAAAAAAAGTGAGCTGTTTGGGTTTGCATGGCAAAAAAACACAGAAAAAATAGGACCTTTTTTTCTCAAAAAACAACAAGGTCATACTTACGCTCATGGTAAATAAAGACGGAACCCAATGGGTGCAACACAACCCAAGTGCTATTTGGGGAAAAGGGTAAAAAGGTGCAGAAAGTAATACAAAGCCCACAACTACTAAGGAGCAACTAAAGATAAAAAAACTGAAATTTGAAAAACCCAATTCAAACATATGAAAAAAAGCCACAAATAATATTGGGGGACTTTGCACAAATGCAAAAAACCGAAAAAAACACTCAACCCCAATATATGGGGGAGATGGCGCTGGTTTTAAAATTTTGCTAAGATAAGGGATAAAAAGGGTGTTTTTTATACAATACGTGGGTACCCCATCCGGCTTACAGCCTAGACACCTCACTTTTCAAAGTGTAGGGACTCGCAAGATGCAAGAATCTTAAACACTTTGCGATTTTGTTTGAGCGTTGCTTGGTTTTCGAATCGATCGATATCGATATCGCCGCTATCGATAAGGGTTTTTTCATAGTGAGCGTCGTTATGACATGACCATTAAATTTTGGGGAGAGCAAAAACCTTCTTTTTTTTCACCCAAAAAGGGCGGGAGAATAAAATTAACACCAAAACGTCAAAGGGAAAACGTGCTAATCTTAGCAACACACTAGGTAAAAAAGTCACAGAAAAAAAGCACAGACCATTCCTACCCTTTTTTCTTGTCCCACACCCTGCCCCTTAACCTGCATCACCCACAAAAAAGAAAGGCCAGAAGGCAGTATGTTTTAAACCACTTTTACTTGAATGGACATTGAATACCCCTGTCCGGGGGCCACAGCATGGCCCCCAAAACCCTGATCCCCCCACATTTAAAAAGTGCCGGAAAAAAAGGATCTTTAAACCACTTTTTTAGTTTCATGGAAAATGCAAAACCTTTTGGGGCCAGCTGAGCCCCAAACCTGCATGACCCCCACTTTAAAAAGTCCCGGGAAAAAGGATCTTTAACCACAATTTTATTTCACGGGACATTGATATCCGTCCTGGGCCACAGCATGACCCGGGCCGGAGTTCAGTGGGTGGGGTGAGAGCCCAGGGGGTCCGTCATCTATTAACACGCTTTTTAAATCCCTGAGCCCAGCAACGAAAACTGCGTGCGAAGCAAGTGCGGAAGGGAAGTTTTAGAACCCAGCCTTCCTCAGTAAAGTCAATACCTGGGAGCGCTTGTCCCTCCGTTGAGCGTGGACCAATTGATTTAAATTTTGGAAAATATGGGGGTTAACGCTTGTTACACCCAGGTGCCCTTTATTTGGCATTCTTTTTCTCATTTTACTCAAGGGGCTGGGGAAAATGGTCTCTGTCCCTTTTTTCCTGTCCGTGCCCATACCCCATGCCCCTCGAAAACCTACATCTGGTCAATTTTTCCCTTACCCCCTTTTGTAAAATTTCAGAGAATTTTTTTAACAGCTATTTTGTACATGCAAGTTTTTTAGTCTTTAATTCTAGAAAACACTTTTTTAAAAATGGGGGGAATCCCACCTTTTCTTTTGTTTCTCTTTTTTTTCATTGTTTAAAAGGGGTTTTCTCAATACAGGGTTTGTGCATGTTAAAGTCTGAAAAAAACAAGTCATTTTGCAATTGGCCCCATTAACAGTGCCCCAAACCTATTCCGTTTCTGACGAAACCACACCCTTGAGCCACTCTTGAAAATTGTGAAGAAAAATTCTGTTAAAAACAACATTTTTTAAATAGGACCGTAGTAAATAGCTGCATGTCACAGCAAAATCCCCCCAAAAATTCAAAGCATGCCCTTGAGCCACTTTGGAAAATTTGTGAAAAAAAATTTCTGTTAAAAAACAACTTTTTTTTTAATTAGACTGAGTTTGCTGCATTTCAAAGCAGAGCCCCAAAAAAAATTTTAAAAAAAAGCTTCTCACCCAAATGTTAAAATTGTGAGGGAGAAATGCCACTTAAAGCCAATTTTGTTCCAAAGGACCAGTTTAATGTGTTCTCCAGCTACAGCCCCAAAAAATTTATAAATATACTTCTCGCCACATTAAAAATTGTGAGGAGAAATCCCACTTAGAACCCACATTTCTTTTTCCAAAGGGACCATAAATATTGCTGTATCTCACAGCTACGACCCAAAAAATTATAAATATACTTCTCACCACTTTTAAAAAATTTGAGGGAGAAAGCACTTAAAACCACATTTCGTTCCAAGGACCTAATTATCGTATTACAGCAACATGCCTAAAAATTTGACAAGCGAAAACTTCTTAAAAAAGTGAGTAAATGGAATAGGGGTTTTTGTCATGAAACCTTGCTTTTTTTTACGTCTCCTCACAGCAAAACCAGAAAATGAATGTTGGAAAAGAGAATAAAATTCAGTAAGAAATGACTTTTTTAAAAAAAATTTTTCAAGGGACCATTTGTTTGAAGGGGAATGTGAATGGGCCGGCAATAATCGGTGCCCTGGGCAATTGGGGCCACAACCCTCAGAGACCCCATGCCTGATTCATCTTGATAAAAGTAAAACATCCACATTATCTGTGGAAAGCCATGCGTTTGTCTTAATGACTCCCCCAGCGTGCTGAAGGTCCGCTCAAAATGACGCTGGCGCTGGGCAGGACAACACCTCTAGGCGTTAAAGACTCAGGCCTTTTCGTCCTTTTGGATACCCAGAAGTCTTTTGGGGCCCGGAACACATGCAGTTTTGGTGAGGGGGAAACAAAGATTGAAGGTCACCCATTCGGCTTCTGCCACCTTCCCTGCTGCCCCGCTACGCCTATTGGCACTCTACTGCTTCACGTCGCTGATGTTTCCACCATGACATTTGGGGAACGTGAAGAGATGAACGTGTCCCATTATCAATCAGAAGGCTCCATTTCCTTCATTTTACTCCCTTTTTGGGTGGGTGGGGGAAGTGTGAGTTTTGTTTTTTACCGGGGATCCAGGGGGTGGGGACCCATAACTTTGTTCTTTTTGAGGCCTTAAAACGAGGTCATGTTGGAGGAAAAGGAGCACCAAGCACTCTGTGAGAGATGGACCTTGATTTCCCCAAGCCTCTGGGTAGGGGGGACTAGCAAACTGATCTTCCTCATTTCCCCCCCCGCCCAAAATTTGCGCCCAAACCTCTTTTCGGCGGGAGTCGGTAAACGGGTCTAGAAAACCTCCTCCCCTCTCCCCGCTGCCTCCGGACCCCACCACAGCCTGCTTCCTGAATATCACCCGAGAGCTATGCGCCCCCTTCAAATACTGGACCCCGAAAAACCCCTGCCTAAAAAGACCGATGAAAATTTAAAAATGTGGGCCTTTTTTGGATTTGATGGGGAAAAGGCCCCCTGTCCGCATCTTGTCCCTCTCCCCTCCCTGTGGGGGAAACCGTTTTTTTCAGAGGTCCAACGATCGTTCCAGAAAAAAATCACCCCAATGCTCATGCTACAAGGCATTGTCTGCACTGACCATTTTGGTGGCTTCTTAAAACTGGCAAGGATGGTTCAGAGCTTTTTCCCTGCCTCCCTTCGGTGGGTTTAACACCCCAGGTCCGTACCGCTGCTTTTCAGGCCAGGGGTCACTTGTACTGTTAAAGACATGCGTCTGCCAAATCGCTGGAGCATGTGGAGGGTGGAATTCCAGCGGTTGCCCCTTTAACAAAGGGAAAGGTTGACGGGGAGGCCGAGCTGACGCTGCAACCCCGCCGGCGGGGCGAAGAGGGTGCGAACAGCGGAAGGCGAACCGACCCCGGCCTTCTTCAGCAGCATCCGACCCGGGTAGCTCTTTGAAATTTGACGCAAGGGTTTAGGCATGTAGGCAAGGGGGTGTGCTCCACCACCGTTTAAGGGGGGCCCGCAGATTTCGCCCCTTATCGCACCCACCCCTGGCCCCCAAGGTTTTTGTACCCCAACCCGCGCTGGGGGCTCGTTTTCTTAGAAGCCGTCCCCCAAACTCCTGAACTGTGTGTGGACGGGCCCCCAAGGAGAAAATTTTTTCAACACCCCGGCCCGGTGCCCGGGCACGTGATGCCCAGAGGACCTTGGGGAAAGAACCCTTCACCATCCCTGCGGTTTTTGAAGAGCGTGCGCCGAGGCCCGGACCACCCTCACCCCCCGAACATCCCCCCACTCCCCCATGAGCGTACAGAGATATAGGGCCTTGGCCTGCTTACTAGTCCCTGTGTCGGTGGGGAGATGGATTTTTCCGGACACAGATCAGACAACGCGCTTGAAAATTTTAATGAACCCTGGTGGCCAGGCAGGACGGGTTTTCGGGGAAAGAAAAAACCCGCTCGGGATCTGGATTGGGGGCAAGCGAGGGCCATGCGTGGCGGAACCCCCCGTTCCACCAGCGGGAAAAGGGAAAAATTTTTAGGCCAAAAAGCCTGGCAATGCCCCCTTTTAGGCTTTTGGCTTTGGGATGGTTTGGGTTAAATGATTCTTCTGCCCCAAAACCTGGGAAAACGAAAAGGGTTGCTCTAGACGGTCTGAAACCCTTCAGGTCGTCAAAAATGGCGGAAAGGGGAAGGGTAGGGTGGGTCCTGGGGTGTGGGGGCTCGGGGCGAGTGGAGGCTGAAGCGGGGGCTATCCCTGTCAGACCGAGAACTGGGCAGGAGGAACGCTTGGTGGGGCGGAGGAGGGTGGGAGACAGAGGGGGTGCAGGTTGGAGGCCCGCGTCGGGTTGGCCCTTTTTTGGCCAAATGTTTTCCCCATTTTAACTCTGCATTCGCTGCTGTGACTAACTGTTGGGGTGGTTAACCACTTAAGGTTTTTTTGCCCCATTATGCGTTTTCGGCAAAAGGGGGCATATGCATCGGGGTAATCAGGGCTTTCTAAAGAAGGGCCCCGGCTTGGGAGGTCCTGGGCCTTTTTTACGGCGATAAGCGAGGGGCGGGGTTTCGCCGACCCTGGTGGCGAATCATATCAGGGACTTCTGCACCCCTCTCCCTTTTTTTTGGGGGGACCCGTATTGACACTACCCCATCGTCTTTCCCCCTCTTTCCCCTGATGAAGGGTCGCAAGCAAAAAACGCGGAAAAAAACCCGGATGGATCCGCAATGTCTCCATCATCATCATCAAACAGGGACTTGGGCGTCCTGACTTTTTGCAAAAGTGCGGGGCTACAAGCAAGGGGCACAGCAAGGCGTTTCCGACCCCCCGGGATTTTTGCCCATTGACCCCTTCCCTTTACCTCCTTGAGGGACATAACGGGGCAGAGCAACAAATCATCCTCTTTATCTTTTAAAAACCTTCTGACCCCAACCCGCTTTTGTCCTCAAAGAGGTTAACAATGGATTATCCACAGTGGTGGTACACGAGTTGACATTTGGGTCTTTCATTTGGAAAGGATGCGATGATCTGAGACGACATTTGGCCTTTTCTGGAGACGAGGAGGTAAGAGCTAGAACAGGTTGATTAACCATGAAGGACAGATTGGCGACGATGTTCGTTACTTTGTTCACGGGCCCCCGACCCCGAGATGACGGCCCGACGGTCCGCAAAGACAAACCGCTGCATGCGGTTTGTGCCCCACTGGGAAAGGGCACCTTTTCCCCGTACCCCTTTCCTCCATGTGCTACCCCCCCCCCCTTTGCCGCTTTCCACCTGCATTTCGCTCCTGTTCAGAAATATAAAAAAAATTGAGAAGGTATGGAATATTTTTTTAAAGTCCTTTTTAAAAGATGGCAAAACACAGCAATTTTCAAATCCCCCTAATCAAAACAAAAAAAGCTGGGTTCAAATTTAACTCAAGGGGTTTTAAAAAAATCTGGACTGGGCAAAATCCAAAAAAAAACTGATTTTTTGGTAAATAAACGGATTTTTTTGACCTTTAATTACCGTGGTGAATAAGAATGCTGTTTTAAAATTTTTCGTAATGCTGCGTCAAGAAAATTGCTGGGGGTGCAAAATCAAAAAACAGTAATGTTTTTGTTTTGGTTTAATAAACGAAATTTTTTGCACCCTTTTAATTCACCTTTGGTGAATATAGAATTTTGTTTTAAGATTTACTAGATCTGTGTCAATAACAAAACTGGGGGCGCAAAATCAAAAAAACACGTAACGATTGTTTTGGTATAAAAACGAATTTTTTTTTCCCTTTTAATTCACCCGTGGTGAATAAGAATTTTCGTTTTAAGATTTAGTAGATCTGGGCCCCTGAACAATGCTGGGGGCAAAAGTCAAAAAACAGTAATGTTTTATTTTTTTTATAAAAAAACGTATTTTTTTGCACCCTTTCAATTCACCCTTTGGGGAAATAGAATTTCGTTTTTAAGATTTACGTATGCTGCTCAAAGAAAAATGCGGGGGTTTCAAAAAATAAAAAACACGTAACTGTTTTGTTTTGTATAATAAAGATTTTTTGCACCTTTAAATTTACCGTGGTAATATGAATTGTGTTTTTTAAAATTTACTAGCTGCGCGTCAATGAACAATCTGGGTGTTTCAAAAATAAAAAACACTAACCTTTATTTTTGGATAATAAACGATATTTTTTTTGCACCTTTCCAAATTACCTGTGGTGAAAAGAATTTCTGTTTTAAAGATTTTCGAGATGTGCGTCAATGAACAAGGCGTGCGCAAAAGTCAAAAAAACGAAAAGTTTTTTTTTTTGGTTAAAAACGATATTTTTTGCACCTTTTAATTACCTGTGGTGAATAAGAATTGCTGTTTTAAGATTTACGTAGATGCTGCGTCAATGAACAATGCTGGTGGCAAAAGTCAAAAAACACGTAACTGTTATGTTTTGATATAATAACGATATTTTTTGCACCTTTCAATTCACCTGTGGTGAATATAGAATTGCTGTTTTAAGATTTACGTAGATGCTGCGTCAATGAACAATGCTGGGTGTGCAAAAGTCAAAAAACACGTAACTGTTATGTTTTGATATAATAACGGTATTTTTTGCACCTTTCAATTCACCTGTGGTGAATATAGAATTGCTGTTTTAAGATTTACGTAGATGCTGCGTCAATGAACAGTGCTGGTTGCGCAAAAGTCAAAAAACACGTAACTGTGATGTTTTCGTACGATACACGGTATTTTTGGCAACAAACAACCTGTGCTGACTTCAAGATTGCTGGATTGTAATTTAACTGCAAGGTGGATATATCAACAGTCACAGGTGTAATGGGTAAAATTGAAAATGAACACCTATCTGAAATGTATACTGATAATAAAAGTGGAGTTTTGCAGCTAACAAAGAGACCTGCAGTTACTAGAAATGATGTGTATCCAATATAAGTTCAGGCTGCCCAATATCCAGGAAATATTTCAATAGCAAACTGTTAATAATAAAGATATTCCACTACAATGTCTACACTAAGTCTTGGTGAACTTTATCCAGTGTTCTTTATAGATAGAGCTTGTCTGTGTTCGCCCGCGGGGGCCCTCCCCCGCTCCCACCGCCGTGAATTTACAGCAGTAGATGCTGCTTTAAAATTCTCTAGCTAACTACATAAAATCTTCAAATCTCTAATCTAACTAAATTGGAAGGATCACAGCTAATAGTAGAGGTTTCTCTGTGCAGAAATAGACTAATTTTCGCTGAGCTGTTTGGCCACAGGCAGCAGCGCAGGTCCTATCCCTATGAGACGCTGAGAGACACTGAGGCTGAAACAGGAAACGATGTTCTATGTAAAACGAGGTCATGTGATTTTACCAGCCAATCGCACCATACACATCCCAGTCATGACGTCGCACACACATCTCACCCTGCTCTATTCTGTAATCTGATTTGCTGGCCGCCAAAATTACAGGAAGCGCCGAAAAAGGCGCGATCTTAATAGATGATGCACAGATTTTAACCTTAATTATCGCATGATCTGGAAATTTCGATCACCATAAAAACCTTGCCGATTTCAACTTTGTCGATAAAAATCGCTCAACACTATTTGCGAGCTTGTGAAGATATAGTGGCCACTGTATCAAGTAATACCTCATGTTTGATATTTTTCCAGTATGTCATTTTTGTGCCTGAAATACTGAGGAGCAGAGGGTGTCAGTATATTGTGTTGGACACGTTAAAAGTGCTGGGCAGCCCGCTCAATCGAATAGTAGAGGTGTTACAGGCTGCAAGCCAGCATGGTGCACCACACGTATCTGTATAAGTGGTACCCTTTGTATCGCCTTATCTATATGTAATTATAATAGCAGCAACCACGACCCTCATACATAGAAGGTATGTGAGTGGTTGTCTTATCAGTATTTTTGCATTTGTGCAATCTCCCCATGTATTATACTGTGGGTTTTTGCATACTGGTGTGAGTTGGTACTTTCTTAATGTGCAGTTTTTATCAGTCAGTTGCTGCCCTAGTGGAGGAGAAGGTGTGCTTCTGCTCATTAATTATCTGCACCTTTTTTTACCTTTCCCGGATAGCACAGGGGTTTGTGTTGCCTCCTGCTGGGGTCAGTCTATAGTCCAGCCATTGAGCTGTAGGTATAGCCTTTTTGTGTTTTTGGTTGCTATAGGCAACAAAGAAAGTCTACACCTAGACAGTTTTCATACATGAGGCCTTTCATTACCTTTTGTCTTCTTCCTCCTCCCTTGTAGATTTCAAGAATCCTTTCTTCTCCTGTACAAGTTATTTAGCAATATTCTTATGTTATGTTTGCAGATCCTTCACAAATGTACAGGGCCCTGGAACTAATGGTGCTTCAAAATAAATAATAATAATACTTTACAACTTCCCTTGACTACTCTTGGCAGTTATAAATCACAGAAGATCCCAACAGGTACGAGATCCACTTTGCAACCTAATCTTTTTGCTATATGCACTTTGTTTTGTACCCAACTTGTTCAGATTTCAAACTAAAAGCTGTGGACATTAGTTTACTACCAACACCACTTTTTACCAGGTGAGTTACAAGTAGACATTTTAAGTTGAAAAATATTAAACATGCTTTTAGAGTTTTATTTCCAAAAACTTTTTAGACAAATTAGAAGAAGTGAAACACTGTAACTGGCACAGAAATTGAAGACTATATAACTGGCAGACTACATAAGAACCAGAGAAAATATTCGGAACAGAAAATACTCCAGTCAAATGAGGATTCTTTTTTAAATTTGAAATCAGCAACATATCATCAAAGAAGATGCAAGACACGAGGCTGTTGAGGACATCGATGGCAGTACAGAGTGCAAGAAAAACACTTCCGTCTCATACAGCATCAATGAACAAAGAAGATAAGCCCTCATTGTAAGGGTATGTTCACACGGTGTATTCTCAGGGCGTACTTCGGGGCATAATTGCGCTGCAATGCGCCCGAAGTACACCCCACAAATACAGTGAAATCATGGCACTCATTGAGTACTATGATTTCCCAGCATATTCCATGGTGCCCCTTTAAGAAAAATCTATAAAACAATATTTGGTTCTGTACATCCCAAAAACTTTTTTTGAAAAAAAAGAGCATAGGTGTACACTTGTGTGGCAGTAATATACAAACACAATCCAATATCAGCAGCACAGTATTAACACAAAAAAATGATCAAAAGGCACATAGGAATTTTAGGAAAGCATTTCTGTTATTTAGGATACATGAACATTTTTTTAGTTTGTTAGTTCACATTTTTTATCAAAACTGCTTAAGCCCACCTCCCAATCAGCAAGGGAACCTCTGATATTGATATTGGATTGTGTTTGTGTATTACTGCCACACCAGTGTGCACCTATGCTCATTTTTTAAGAAAACGTTTTTTGGATGTGCAGAACCAAATATTGTTTTCAAGCTTGTGTATGGAGGAGTGACTGCCCCCTCGTTGGGTTTTTGCACTCCACCCACCTGCACAGGTTTTTAAATCAATGCAGAGTACTTTATAGCTGGAGCCTTCACTCCCTGAAGTGTGGAGGTATGAACAGGCTGCAAGAGAGGTAACTTTAGTGTAGTTTCCCACCTGTAGTGAGGTGCTGATTGGGAGGTGGCTTAAGCAGTTTTGATCAAAAATGTGAACTTAGAACTTCAAAAATTGTTCATGTATCCTAAGTAGCAGAAATGCTTGTCCAAAAATTCCTATGTGTTTTTTAGTATTAATAGTGTGCTGCTGATATTGGATTGTGTCCCCTTTAAGAAAAAGTGATATATCACTTCTTTTGGATGAGTACAAATCGGAGATAGGAGGTTTGGCCGTAGCTTTATTCTTCTAAAAGCAGGTGTATAGCAGCGGGCACAGGTACATACCGCTATACACCGTGTCAACTAAGTATTTCCTCCAGACAATTGTCATTCATTCAAACGTTAGTACATAAAAGGGCTTGTTATTCTGTCCCAGATCTTGCATAGACTGATTTTAAGATTCAAATTGATTTGTTTAGTTCCTACAGATCTATCACATTTAACCATTGGATCACTAAATGGGTAGTATTTTATCCAATCAACCAAGGAAAATGTAATTCTTTTTGTGACAATTTGGTTAACACATTACAGGGTGAGTCAAAAGTCCCAGGCCACTCTTTTATTTCAGAAAGGAAATGTAAAATTACATATCTTAATACCCCAGTAAGTAATGGGTGAGAGAACCTTTTTAAATCTTTTAGGCTATGTCCAGAACATGGCTGCCATATTGGATCAAGGGCAAGTTTTTCCAAATGGAAAGGTTGTCATGTAGCATATCAAAGAAGAATGGTCTCAGAAATCGATTTCCACAATCAGATTTGCAATATCTCATGTGATTCAAAAGTTATGAACACAGAAAGGTACAACAGCTATTTGACATATTCATTGTGTTGTCCCTGGTGCTGAACACAGAGCTAAAGGTGCTGGATCCAATTGTTATGCACCAGCATGAGTACTTTTTGTGTTGGTAACTTTTGAACTGTAAGATATATTCTAAATCTGATTGCAACAACTGATTTCTGATATAATTCTGGTCTTCTGTGATATTCTGCACAACCACCTCCCCTTTAGAAAAAACTTGCCAAAATGGCAATCATGTTCTGGACACTGCCAAAAAGATATTCCCCCCCTCACTCTTTACTTACTGGGGTATTCAGATAGGTCATTTTCCATTTTGTTTCTGAAATAAAAGGGTGTCCTCGGACTTTTGACTATCTCTGTATTTTATTAAATAGTATTTTATTTTATTAAACAGACTAATTGATCATACTTTGGCTGGAGCCTTGATTGATGAACTGACATATTACTTTCTTACATTCCACTATAGCTGTAAATTTATGTATGATAAAAAGTTTATAAATCATTACAATATCTTCTCGGATGCCCAGTTGAGTCAAAGCTCTATATTTAGCAACATTGGCACTTTACTTGACAGCATTGTGGCCCTTTGTGGTAGACACCACGTCTTATATAAAAGACCCTGATGATTTTTTACTTAAATTAGTTTTCTCACTACAAAGATTGTCTTTCAACATGAAGGGACAGTTAAATGAAGCCTTTTTTTCTAAATACATTGGTTAATAGATTTTACTTTACTCAAGAAATACGAACATTTTTATATGCTCTTGAGTGCATACAAGCTTCTATGGTAACCTATCTACCGGACCATACACTGGGAGTGATGTCACCCCATGGAGGGACTAAGCTCTGGAGAAAAATTAATTATCTCTAGCTGTTGTTATACTGATAAACCTTTGCTATCAGTAAAAAACTTTTTTTACTTATAGAAAGATTAAAGGGATTAGATCTCCTGCACTGCCTTTGTTTTGGTCTGAGCTAGTTATGGAAAGTTTAAAAATGCTAATCACTGCTATAGAACCACCCACAGTATATGAAAAGAAAGGGTGAAAAGCAAACCCCTTTTAAAATACAAATAATCAAATTCTGCTGTGACCCCCTTTTTAAGTCTTTCTTTGATGGATTTTTTTTTACTTTGCGGGAACAGCCCAAACCAATTAAAAGGACCCACAGGGGAAAAACGGCGGGGAAAATTTTTTTTAACATAGACTTTTTTTGAAATTTGCTTAACTTTCCCAAAATTTGGGGGTTGGAAATGAAAAATTTTAAAATAAAAAAAATTTTGGAAATTTTTCTTTTAAAAGAGAATGCCCTTTTTATTTCTTTTAAAAGTGGATTTTAATTTTTTGGAAGGGGGAAAATTTTTGGGGAAAACCCCTTAAAAATTTTCTGGGGGGGAAAAAAATTCCCCGGGGGGTTTTTAAGGGCCCCCCCGTTCCCAAAGGGGGCAAAAGGGCAAAAAACCGGGCCGGTTTTCCAAAAACCGGGGGGGTTATTTTTTTTCCCTTTTTTTGGCCTCCGGTTCCCCCCGGGCGGGGGGCGGCCCCGGGGTTGGGCCCCCCGGCCCCCCCTTTTTCCTTTCCCCCTTCCCCCCCAAAAATGGGGCCCCGGGGGAACCAGCCCCCTCCCCCCCCCCATTTGGGGGAGGAAGGGGGGGGCGAAAAAATTCCTATCCCTTCCGGGAAACCAAAACCGGAAAAAAAGAGTTTGTTCCCTTCCCCCAAACAAGGGGGGTTTTTTTTTTTTCCCTCCCCATGACGGAAAATACCCCAACCGGCCCCCCGGGGGGGGGCCCCCCCCAAAAAAAATCCCCCCCCATGAAAACCCCTTTTTGGTTGCAAAGGGGATTTGCGCCCCAATTTTTTTTGACAAGGGAAAACCAATTGTTTTCATTGGGGGGGTTTTCGGGTTTTTTGGGTTTTTCAGGGGGTCAAAAAAAACCGAAAACCCGGCTAAAAAACCCGGGGCCAAAAAACCCATCCCGGGGGACTTTGGCCCCATATTTTATCCATGAAAAATGATTTCCCATCAAAACGGGGAAGATTGATAATAGGGGAAAAGGCCCAATAAAAATAACGGGGCAATTAAAATTTAAATTTTCCCATTAAAAATTTAAACACAATAAATTTCCCCCAAGACTATGCACAAACCTGCCACACAGAGCAGATATTAGACAAAAGTTCCTGAATTTACGGATCTTCTTCTATTTTTTAAATTTGGGTCCCTTTTAAAAATCAAAAAGGCCCGTTGTAAGATCATTTTGAAAATACCCGCCTTTTTTCATACTTTTATTCGGGCCCCAAATGAAGGGGCTTTTTTTTCCATGTTTTGGGTCACATTTCTCCCTATTTTTTTTTTCAAGGAAAATAAATTTGGGAAACCCCAGCCACCACACTAAAAAAAATTAACAGGGGATTCAAAATTGTTCAGAAATACTTTTGACAGAAAAAAACTTGACTTACTAATTTTAAGCACTTTACTGTTGAGTTGAGACATTCTGAAAAACAACTTGTTATAGATAGATGCTAGATAGATTGAATTACAAAAAATTGATATACAAAGTAAACCTGATATCCATAGTAATGCATTTTCAATTGACTGCAACAATCTGGACTATCAAGGTTATCTTTGTAAATGGAAAGAATTAAACTGCAAATGATTTTTACAATCGTGACTCATACCGAAAATTGTTATTGTATTCAGAACAAAATATTCACACCAAGTTAAGTAAGTGCTTGTGATATATTAAAAAAAATAAAATTTAAAGTTTTCCCCTTCATAAAAAATAAAGTACTCCCCAAAAGTCCTAGTGTTGAATAGAAACAAAAAGCTGTAAAGTTGTTATTTCAGTACAGTACATCCAAGTATTGAAAACATCCCCCGGCAATTTCTAAACTGTTTTCCCCCATTCTCAGATACAAAATGGGGTGATGAAAAAAAAGCTCAGGAAAAAGAAATGAGGAACAATGTGTCAACAGATGTTAAAGTCAACAATAAATCAACTTTGAAAAATTGGAAAATTTTACAACGTAAGGGAAAAATTCTTAGTTCCAAAGTATGGGGTTTTTTAATTCATGCTGATTTTTCATAAACATAGTCAATTTAATTAACAAACATCCATACCCCTATGTACCATATGAACAAAAATAAAAAAGAACAAAACTAAATTTGGGAAAACAAAACTGTTCAAAGCACATAAAAGTCCCCAATCCCTCCAACATCTTCTCTTTTATTTTGTTTTAAATTTTCCTAGAAAAATTTAAATTTAATAAAAAAATTAAAACACCCCAAGGCATTAAAAGGAACTTAACTTTTAAAAACAGACCCAAAAATTTTGGATTTAAAACAGATTATGAAGTGTTAATTTGACTGGGGTCATAAGGGCTTTTTTACACCCTAAATTTTTCAGACCCCAAAAAAAATAAAATTAAAAGTGAAAAATAAGGGAACGGGAACAAAAACACCCTCAAAAAGGGTATAAAACTCCAAAAATCAAAATCACTAAAAGAAGCAAAAAAGTATTTATATAATTGCCTAGTATTATCAGGACAAAAATAACACAAAGTCCTCTATTAGGGCCAAAACCCCACGGGAAAAGGAAAATTTGGTTTTTCCCAAAAGGGTATTTGTCCTTTTTGCGACCGGGCGCCCCACGGGCCCCAGGGGGGGCGGCTTTTCTCCCGAAAAACGGAGAAAAGTCCCCCCCCCCTTCACATTGTAAACACAGTTTTCCCCTGAAAACTGGACGGGAAAGGGCTTTCTTAATATTTTTTCCGAGGACTGGGGGTCAAAACAGGGCCCGACGGAAAACCCCTGCCATGGGGGCTGGGGCACGGTTTTTTTTATAGATAGAGCACAAATTGGGGCTAAATTTTTTGGGGGGCCCGGGTTTTTTTGGTGGGCGAAAAACGCAAACCACTGAAAAACCGTCCGAAAAACCCTTTGCCGTGGGGGAAAGCCCTTTCTTTTCCAAATTTCCCCGCAAAATAATTTAAACATAGTAAGCGCATTATGATAAAACACTGTGATAAGATTATCTTTGGGGTAACCATACCCCTCAAAAACTCTTTTACATTTACATACTTTTACAATTTTAGCTCTTAATAATCCTAATAAATTTCCCCCCGCTGATACTTTACATGTTTTTAAAACTTTTAGCCTTTCCATAAATGTATTAATATTTACTGCTTTTCAGAATTGACAAACCTGGGATTGTAGCTTGTACCATCTGGGTTATATGTTGACATTCAAATAGGGTAGTATTTGCTTAGAATTTTTTTTACTACTTCCCAAAAAGATACCGAAATTTGATTTTAGTATTTCCCTTTTTGGGATACTGTTGATGGTACTTTGGGATTCACAAAAAACATTTCCCAAAGAACTAATCCCAAATGTTGGCTTTTTAGTGTAATTGCATTATGCTGTATATTTGTATTAGGGAAAGTATTCCCCCTTTTCCACCCAAAACCCAAATTCCATTTTTTTTACTTTTGTTAAATGGACTTCTATTCATAGTAAATCTCTTGGATTTTTAAGTTTGAATATCTGAGCCAAAAAGTGTCCGTAAACCCAGTGTTTTTCTGTAATATACACTTAGGATGCTGAGGATGTGACATGGACATTGTTGTATTTTTATCAGAAACAACCTCAAGATGAGGGAGTATTTATTACAGCAGTATTTATTATATGAGGAGCAGGACCAGTACAAGGCATTTTGCTGATTTAGGCAAATAGGGCAAACAGTGCCCTGGTTCTCCTCTTTCTCCACAGGGAAAAATTCAAATCTTTGACTGTCATGTAGACACACCAGCACGTGATGTGGAGGGCATTGTAAAGGGGGTTAATTAATTTCCACTTAATCTTATTTTCACTCCCCTTCCTCTCAAGTGGCAAATTTAGCATAAATCAAACAACACAATTAAGGCACCCCAAAAATATACGTTTTCACCACCTTCCTCATTAATCAAAAGAAAAACAATCGGAGGGAAAGACTCCGTCACCTGCAATCACCACGTAACGGCACTCACAGGGTTAAAGCACTCTAATCAAACACTGCTCTTCAGCAGTCACCTGGTTAAACACTTCACACTGTTCTCCAGCAGTCACAGGGTTAAAACACTTTGATCAAGGCTGTGGATTCTTAGAGAATACAAGGACCAAACTTATTACATTTTTAAGGTTTAATAGAAAAAAGGTACAGCGCTTACATAAAATACAAAAAATAAAGATAAAATAAGTTGACATACATACATGCAATAGCAGTTATAAAATAAAAGGGATAAATCACAGAAAACACCTATTACAAATGTAGATGATCACCAGTCCTGGGGTAAGTAAAGAATTGTGACACAGTTCAGCTGACTGCTGAACCCCAAGTTGTGAATGTAGATTTCTTCAGGAAACACTATTTTATAACCTGCACAATCGGTTCAGGTTTCAGAGCTGCCCATCAGCTCATTAGTGTAATTTGTTGTCCCTGACTGGCTGATTAGATAGCAAAAGGGGAACTTATATCTAATTATCTGTGTCTCTTAATTGACGCATTATAGGTGTTGGGAGATGTCAAGAGTGGATGTGTAGATGAGGATCTGGTCAATCTTTGAAGTAAATAAACTCCAGGCTATGTCATGTTGGAGATTACCCCCAATAATTTTTTTAGTATTTTATGACCAGACCAGACTTAATAACCTTGAGTTTTATGATCAGTGGAATACACGTAATTGACTGGTGAGGGGGATTATAAAAACAATAGTTGCTCTGAAATACAGCATATTTCACTTTCCTATTACAGTTATAAACAGACGTTATAACAGTATCATATCTGCTCCTTAGTGATCAGTTGCTTTCAAAAGCTCATTTTCCTTACACTGACCCTCAGCTGATGCATGACATATTCAGTGATACGAGCTCCAGATAGGAAAAAAGGCATGTTATCTTTACTCTGCTGGTCAGTATGATTCCATTTTTTAAGATATATTATTTTCTTTGCCATTTTCTGATAACTGTGATCTTTTGATCTTTTTTTGTATTTCTGGGGAATCAGCAACAACCCCCGCTCCAAAAAAAATTTAAATATTTTGGCAGCACTGGGTATTTTTATTTATGCTGTTAAATGTGCAAGATCTATAATGTTCCATACTAATAGATCTGACTTTTACACACATGCTATCAATTATGTTAACATTTTTTTATTGTGTTTTTTTTTAATTTGTGAAGAGGGAAAAGAGAGAATGCTTTAGACTTTTATTTATATTTTTTTATTTGTAATTTTAATTCCCCTAGGATACTTGACCACTAGAGGACACAAACACTTGTACAATATTCTGCAACAATGTATTGTAGAATAGTGTGCCATTACAACTCTTCAATTACAGCCTGCGTTAACCACAGCATTGTAGTAGTTAAGCGGCCGTCATCAGAGTTACCTCAGGTTCTGTCTTCTGTCGACAGGTACTGGCTATAACTAACAGCCAGGACCCACCATCCATGGAGTAGCCCACTCCATACATCTTTGCGCCTCCTTTCGGTCAGACTGAAGTAGGTGCCATAGGTGGTCGCCTATCTCTGCCTGCCCATCACCTGGCCTTGCCGAGGAAAGGAGATACAGCAGTGTTTTACATGTAGCAGAGCGCTAAAACACTGGTCTATATGTGACAAAAAAGGGACCTACAGCAGTATTTTATATGTGACAGAATGGGGCTGTGACAGTATTTTATGTGACAGAGGGGGTGCCATTGCAGTATTTATTTGTGACAGAGGGGGATGCAATAGTCTTTTTTTTATGTCAGAAGGGGGCAACAGTACCAGTCTATATGTTAGGGAGGACAGAGCGGCTCTCTATATGTGAGAGGTGCCAGAGCAATGGTCTATGTGTGACCTGGGACATTGTCACTATTATTTTTATCTGAAGTACAGCAGGTTACAGTTATGGGGCAACGACAGGGGCAGTACTTAGGGTAACGGTAGGATGGGGTGTTTTCGTGGCGATGAAGAATAGGTGTGTGGATGCTGAAACAGAAGTCATCTTGGTGCTCTGGACCAGAGGAAGAAGAAAAGAGAAGATTAGTTCCTCATGTCAGAGAAGACATCACTTGTGAATCAGCATTCTCCCATTAATATGTCTAAAACAATTGACCCTAAAAAGATGTAATTTTTTATAACTTTTAATTCAATGTGTAGACATAATGAACAATGTTCAGTGTGGAAAGCCTAATCATGACGCCTTTACACAGGTTAAAATGATCAGCCCCATTCTCACTGCTCTAATCACAGAGAAAGAGAAAAAAGAGAGAAAAATAGAAGCAGAGAGAGAGAAAAATAAAGAAACAGAGAAAGAGAGAGAGAGAAAAAAAGTGATCATTATTATCAAGTGATATTTATTTCTTCTATTGCTATTTATGTACATGTAAACAATCTAAAATATAAAAATATTGTTAATTAGGATTGGTTACTCTATTAGATATGATATGTTAGTAAGCTACTATGTGAATTAGTTAACTTGTTCCTACTTAAAATAAACCAATACTTGTATCCGCAGCGGTCACAAAAAGTTTAGTCAGATATCATATTACCAACCTTCAAACTGCCGTGTAATCATTAATTTGTGAAAATAAAGGACTTTAATCTTTTCTTTACAGCACATAAAGCTGTTCCCTTTTGGAAAGCTCTCCAAGCTGACATCCGAAGACAGATGAAGGAAATGGATTAGAAACTTTAATGTGTGTCCTGACAGACTTAATTAAATACACATAAAGAAAATGCAGGTAATAATGTTCTTGATAATAGTGAGTATGCATTACTGATTTTTCAGAATAAATGATAAAAAAAATAGTAGCAGAAATATATTCTATATAAATTCTGCACTTTACAAATTATTGCTCATTTCTAGTCAAATTCTAAATTTTAACTGTGTAAACTATGGATTGCTATCAATACACTGTGGTGTATGTGTTAAGCAGTCATAATCTTTGTCAATTAAACAAATTAGAGACTGTTCTCAACTTAACCTCAAGTTTAATATTTCACAGAAAACCCTAAATAATTTGCATTGACTTTCATTTAATTTTCTAAGCTATATCAAAGTTATAGAAGGATACACTCTTTTGACCATTTCATAAACTATGCTATAGTCTTGCCATCAAACAAGTTAGTTGTTAGGCAACCCCTATGGACATTGTGATCATTACCATTATTTCGCAACCAGATCATTCAAAACTAATGGTATGAGATATGATAGATTAACATAAGGACAACCTAGAATATTACAGGTCTACTATTCTCATTAAAGCAAATTATTTTTAGAGATTATCAGTTATTATCAAATTAAAATTGATAACCTATATAAAAAAATAGACCATACGTATCAAATCAGTGGAGGGCTGAATTGGAGGACCTCCCCAGTCAGATGATTGAGGGGGCTGTTGTGCCTTTGAAAGCACTGCATTCTCTTTTATTCCTTAACAGCCGTCCACTGTCTTTCGATAGCAGGTGGTGTATGTACTCTGTTGCTGCTTTAAGAGGGGATTTGCTGCTTTAAGAGGGGGTTTGCAGCTTACAACACCACAGCTGAACCAGCTACAGTGCTCTAGTTAGCAGCTCCAGTCCTAGAACAATCTCTCTACATGGCTTCTGATCCTCAGCGTTTGACCCTTTAATTGCTGCTGTACATGACCACGGCATGATCAAAGGGGAGTCTCCTACCCCATTGGGTTACTGGGATTCTCAGTGTCCGATGGAGTCTGGGAAATTTTTATACAGTCAGCCCTGGGGACTAAGAGTAACCCCAGGGCTGTCTTTATAGTAAGCCTACAACACTATGGGCGACATGTATGAACTTTGGCACTGACAGGTCAATTCTAAATAGCTTTAAGATAGTATAGAATGCACCAGAATGTATGAACCTGTTCTTCTGCAGGTCATACAAGATTGTAGTGCCAATACGACAAGTCTGGCTCAGGCAGATCACCTATAACTTGGTCTGGCTGTTATAACTGTTCTGAGCCTAGGTTTGGCATCAAAGAATCATAAATGTGTTAATTCTATGAAAGAGGTGTGATGCCCCCAGACCACCCCAAATCTTTGGCACATTAAAAAGTGTTGCGCTGCCGCTTATTGCACCAAAGTTTGCAGTGCGGCTGTTCATATATCTTTAGAACTGGTCTACCACATCTTTTTGATGCCAGAAAACTGGCACAGCCCCGTTCATACATGTAACCCTGATAGCAGCCTTTGTCATACTGACACAGAATGTAATGTATTAGCATACAGGAGTATGCTGATACATTATCAAGTGTTAAAAAAGTGTACAAATAGTTGTTTCTTAATATGATTTAAAAAAATTAAAAAACATGAAGATGTGAGGGAAAAGAAATAAAATAAACAACAAGATAAAAATAAATATTTATAAAAAAAAATTATTGTGCACACATTACCAATAAAAAAACTACATGTTCGGTATCAACACGACCATAATAACCTGTAGAATTTATCTAATGGGATATTTAGTGTTAAATGTGAATGGTGTAAAAACTGCTAAAAAATGCAGAAAATACTTTTTTATGATCATGCCACAAAAAAATCACACAGCAATTTATATGTATATTCAAACTATTCCAAAAATACAACTTACTGTATTTATTAATGATATAGTGGAAGGGATTATTAGCACGGCTTCTATTTTCGCGGATGACACCAAGCTATGTAGGGTAGTGTAATCAATGGAAGATGCTCATAAATTGCAAGCAGACCTGGACATACTGAGTGTTTGGGCATCCATTTGGCAAATGAGGTTCAAAGTGGATAAATGTAAGGTTCTGCATCTGGGTACAAATAATCTGCAGATATCATATGTCCTAGGGGGAGAAAAACTTGGAGAATAACTTGTTGAGAAAGATCTTGGTGTTCTTGTAGATCATAGACTACAGAACAGCATGCAGTGGCATGGACTCGCAGGACAAGGATGTAATTCTACCGCTGTATAAAGCATTGGTGCAACCTCACTTAGAATATGCTGTTCAGTTCTGGGCCCCAGTTTATAAAAAAGATGTAATGAGCTAGAGAGAGTGCAAAGACGGGGCAAACAAACTTATAAGCGGAATGGAAAATTTAGTTATAGAGAGGGGTTTGTTTTAATTGAACTTATTTAGTCTTGAGAAAAGATGGCTTCGGAGGGATATGATTAATTTATATAAATATATAAATGGTCCCTACAAAAAGTATGGGGAAAAATTATTTGAAGTAAAGCCCCCTCAAAAGACAAGGGGACATTCCCTTCGGCTAGAGAGAAAAAGACTCAATCTCCAGAGGAGAAAAGCGTTCTTCATTGTAAGAACTGTGAATCTGTGGACTTGCCTGCCTAAGGAGCTGGTCACAACAGCAACAGTTGGGTGTTTCAAGAAAGGCTTAGATACCTACCTGAAACTTAAGAATATTAATGCGTACGTAGCTATGTAGAATTCTGGATCCTGGCTGGTGGCGATTCTGTGGTCAGAGATGGGGTCTCCCCTGGAACAGATTGGTTCTTGCCTTGTGGGTTTCAGGGCATTTACCAGTGGGGAGGCTGGGCTTAAAATACTTGTCTCCCTCCCATCAACCACATTTTACCCACCCTTGGTTGAGCTTGATGGACATGTGCCTTTTTTCAACCGTATGTAACTATGTAACTTCTCCCATATAAAAGTCCTCATACAACTGAAAAATCCGGTTATTAAGGCTTTTTCAGACCTGGTGTTTATGGAGTTAAGTGGTACCAGGTACTACAGCACTGACACAATTACTTGAATAGGTGTGTCCTATAAAGATTGCATAAAGAAAATAAATGTAAAAACAATAAGCAATAGTGTTGAGCGATTATGTTGACTATCGTCATCGGGTCGATGGTCGATGACGGCAATAACTAATAAGATATTCGATGGTCGATGATAGATTATCACCGATGACCATTAAAGTCTATGGGAGAGCAACAACACCTTCATTCTTACATCCAAACAGGGCTGGAGAAGCTGGAATTAAAATCCACAACAGTCAAATGGATATGTGCAACACACTTAGGTTATAAAAGCCACAGAAAAAAAGTCAACACCATTCACTATCCCTGTCTTGTACCACAGCATGACCCTTAAACCTGCATCACCCACAAATTAAAAAGTGCCAGAAGGCAGTATGATTTGAACCATCATTTTACTTGAACTGGACATTGAATATCCCTGTCCTGGAACGCAGCATGAGCTCCAAACCTGCATGACCCCAGATTAAAAAGTGCCGGAAAAAGGAGCCTTTCAACCTCCATTTTAGTTAAACTGGACATTGACTATACCTGTTCTGTCCCACAGTAGGACCATTAAACCTGTCTGACCCCAAAAATTAAAAAGTGCCGGGAAAAGGAGTCTTTAAAACCCCCAAATTTTAGTTGAACTGGACATTGACTATATCTGTCCGTACTGCAGAATGACCATTAAACCTGTCTGACCCACAGATTAAAAAGTGCCAGAAATAAGAGTCTTTGAACCACCATTTTAGTTGAACTGGACATTGACATAACCGTCCTGGGCCACAGCATGAGCCCCAAACCTGCATGACCCCCAGATTAAAAAGTGCCGGAAAAAGGAGTCTTTAAACCACCATTTTAGTTTCACTGGACATAGACTATCCCTGTTCTGGGCCACAGCAGGAGCCCCAAACCTGCATGAAGTACAGATTAAAAGTGACGGAATAAGGAGTATTTGAACCACCATTTTTGTTTCTCTGGACATAGAGTATCCCTGTCCTGGGCCACAGCATGTCCCCCAAACTTGCATGACCCACAGATTAAAAAGTCCCCGGAAAAAGGAGTCTTTGAACCACCATTTTAGTTGAACTGGACTTTGACTAAACCTGTTCTGTACCACAGTATGACCATTAAACCTGTTGACCCCCAAATTAAAAAGTCCCGGGAAAAGGAGTCTTTCCCAACCACCATTTTAGTTGAACTGGACTTTGATATATCTGTCCTGTACCGCAGAATGACCATTAAACCTGTGCGACCCACAGATTAAAAAGTGCCGGAACTAGGAGTCTTTGAACCCAAACCATTTTAGTTGGAACCTGGACATTGACTATACCTGTCCTGGGCCACAGCATGACCCCAAACCTGCAAGCCCCCAAAATTAAAAAGTGCCAGAAAAAGGAGTCTTTCAACCACCATTTTAGTTTCAACGGACATTGAATATACCTGTCCTGGCACAGCATGAGCCCCGGAACCTGCATGACCCAGATTAAAAGTGCCGGAAAAAGGAGTCTTTCAACCACCATTTTAGTTTCAACGGAAATTGAATATCCCTCTCCTGGGCCACAGCATGAGCCCCAAACCTGCAGACCCCAGATTAAAAAGTTGCCGGGAAAAGGAGTCTTTCAACCACCATTTTAGTTGAACTGGACTTGGGACTATATCTGTCCTGTACCGCAGAATGACCATTAAACCTGTCTGACCCACAGATTAAAAAGTGTCAGAAATAGGAGTCTTTGAACCACCATTTTAGTTGAACTGGACATTGACTATACCTGTCCTGGGCCACAGCATGAGCCCCAAACCTGCATGACCCCCACATTTAAAAAGTGCCAGAAAAAGGAGTCTTTCAACCACCATTTTAGTTTCAACGGACATTGAATATACCTGTCCTGGGCCACAGCATGAGCCCCAAACCTGCATGACCCCAGATTAAAAAGTGCCGGGAAAGGAGTCTTTAAAACCACCATTTTAGTTTCCACTGGACATTGACTATACCTGTCCGGGCCATACCCAGAGCCCCAAACCTGCATGACCCCAGATTAAAAAGTGCCGGAAAAAGGAGTCTTTCAACCACAATTTTAGTTTCACTGGACATATACTGTCCCTGTCCTGGGTAACGCTTGCACCTCCGTATGAGTGCGGACCAATTGAGCTTCACTTGGAAATATGGTGGTTAACGCTCCTGTTCCACCCGGTGCCCTTTTTCTATTGCATTCTTTTTCTCATTTACTAAACGTGCTGGAGGAAATTGTCTCTGTACTTTGTTCTCTGTCCGTGCTCCATACGTCATGTCCTCTGAATAACCTACATCTGGAAGTTTTCCTGTACCTCCCTTGTACAATTCAGAGGAATTTTTTTACCAGCTATTTTGTACATGCAAGTTTTTTAGTAGTTTAATTCTAGAAAACACATTTTTAACCCCTTAAGGACCCAGCCTGTTTTGACCTTCCTGACACAGCCCTATTTTTGAAATCTGACATGTGTCAATTTATGTGAGAATAACTTTTTGACACTTTTACCTTTTTCATGTGATTCAGAGACTGTTTTCTCGTGACACTTTTGTGCTTTAAGTTAGTAAGAAATTTTTATCCATACAATCCGTGTTTTTGTGAAAAATATCAAAAATTTCATGAAAATTTGGAAAAATTTTTGCGATTTTGAAAGTTGCAAAATTTCTGCGTGCAAGCCCAGAGAATTATTCACCCACAAAATAGTTTATAACTAGCATCTACCATATGTCCATATGGGTTTGGGCATCATTTTTTTAAATGTCTTTTTTTTTTTTTTTACAACATTAAAAGGGCATAGAAATTTGTAGTAATTTCTCACATTTTCAAGAAAATTTGCAATATACTTTTTTTAGGGACCACTCCAGTTCTGACGTGGCTTGAGGGGCCTGCAATGTTAGATACCCCCATAAGTGACGCCATTGAGAAACTAGACCCCTTACGTATTTCAACCCCTATTTAGGAAGTTTGATAACCTTCAGTATTTCACAGAAATTAAAGCAAAGTGGAGGTGAAATTTCAAAATTCACTTTTTTTGCAGATTTTCAATATTTAAATCAATTATTCACTCGGGAATACGGTTAAATGGACCAGGTAAATGCAACTAATATAAATTTCCCCCAGGCCCTGCCTTTTTTAGAGAAAATCCCATATGTGGCCCTAGGGCATTTTTTTGGCTCACCCATA
This sequence comes from Phyllomedusa bahiana, assembly GCA_025379985.1. Taxonomy (NCBI): domain Eukaryota; kingdom Metazoa; phylum Chordata; class Amphibia; order Anura; family Hylidae; genus Phyllomedusa; species Phyllomedusa bahiana. Next base: position 804 of record JAODAL010004346.1, on the reverse strand, counting down.
AGCCCCAGAATAGGAGGAGCACCTACTATACTCTGGGTCTCATTTTCAATACGATTTATTTAGGCGCCATTTCAGGTTTGGGGACACCCTAAGGTGCTAAAACTAATAAAACACCCCTAATAGACCACATATTGGAAACTACACCCCTTAATGGGAAAATTTTCCAAAGGGGGGCATTGAGTTATAGACCCCACAGGTGATTTCACACATTTTTTTTAGCATAAGGCTGTGAAAAATTTAAAAAAAAAATTTTTTTCAATAATCTGCAATTTTAGCTTAAAATGTTTCATATATACAAGGAATCCTGGAAAACAAACCCTAAAAAATTTGTTAAGCAATTTCTTCCAAGTTCGGCAATACCCTACATGTGGGTGTAAACTTCTGTTTGGGGGCATGGCAAAGGGGCCCTACAAGGGGGGAGCGCTATTTGGCTTTTGGACGCAGAATTTTGGTGGGGGCCTGTCGCATTTGCAAAGCCCCCAAAGTCGCAGAACAGGGGAAAACCTTCCAGAAGTCGCCCCATTTTGGATTTTAACACCCATCAGGGTCTCATCTAGGGGTGTACTGTGCATTTTGGATGCACAGGTGTTCCATAGTTTTTTTAGCATTGGGCAATGAAAAATGGGGGGAAAAAACGCAGTTTGGGTCATTGTTTTTTTGAGTTTCAATTTTACCCGCATTCGCCTGCAGTTTTAAATGATGTGATAACTTTACTATGGGGGCGGGACAATTACAATGTAAGATTTTTATTTGTTTTTTTTGTTTTATTACTTTTACACGTAGAATACGTCATAAAAAAAATTG